>SCHK01374836.1:0-16830 GCA_004124795.1 Poropuntius huangchuchieni | reverse complement strand
AACTTTTTTTTTTTGAATATGCGATTTGTATAAATTATTTTTGCCATTGTATCTCGAAGTTGCCCATCACTATGATTAATAAGAGTCGTTTTGAATTTTTTTACCTTTTAATACATTTTTTACTGATTTTGTTTCGTCACAGATTCTTTCATATTTCCTAACTGATGTAGCTTGTAGGCTGCAGTTTGGATTAGAGCAGATTTTGGAATTTCATAGTTGCAGAGGTCTTTAAAAATATTGTGTGATTCTGGCCATTTGAGGCACGATAGATTCTCCTATATTTGACTTCATCTAGTATTTATTTTATTTTTTTTGTAAAAGAACTACATTACCAAAATCAAAATTATTCTGGTGATTAATGTTACTTTTGGTGAAGTTTCTTCAATTTATTGTCTATATTTAATGAATATTCAGCAGCTCTTTAAGTCAAAGTTTAAGAAGGCCTGACATATTTCTTCAGCAGATCTAATGTATACCAAGTGAGAAAATGTCATTTCAAACACTTTAACAACAGGAATACACAACACATAATATTAAGTTTAAAAAGCTAGGCTATTTGAATTATAATTAATTCAAATAGTTTGCTTCGAATTAATGTGTAATCTACATATGTTAATCTATAGGTTGCTCGTTACTTAGTATTCTCGGTAGTATGTTTTTATATTCATGCATATTCAGCATTCATATTGTTCGTCCTGATGAACAGATTTGCATTCTCTCAACAAGCCTGCTAATGAGTAATGCAAAGTGGAATTCCATGGATGCTTTGCCAAACATAATTTAGCTGCCAAGTTTGTTTCTATACACAAATATTGGCAAAAGTTCTGTGTATACTACTTATTGCTTGCAAATATTTAAAGGACTGCAAAATGACTGGGTCCATATGCAGTGGACAGAAAATATGAGACCACATTGGAAATCTGAGATTTTTGAACTTGAAATTTGAACAGTTTTTGGAAACAATAAAAAAATAAATGAATATAAATACTCCAAATAAATGTTAGGTTATAATAAAACCAGAATTTCATTTTAATTGTTGCTTGCATTTGGAACATTTTCAAGTCATGCTGGATCATTGTGAACGTAGAAAATGGTGAAATGAGGACCCCACTGTACATGTACTGTACAGATCATATCAAACCATGCAGAGGTGTTTAAACGTTACGTAATTATTTGACCCAACAGAGAAATAGCCTTAAAGCAAATTTTTAAGCAATATTGAACAAACTGTAAAGTTTCATTACTGTATGTTCAAATTCTGCCATCTACTGGTTGACTTAGCATTTCTGAATTTTTTTTAAGCAATACATATATATGAAGAATTTATTTACAAGAACAGATAATTCCTTATTTTAAATGTTCAAAAGTCATGTTTTTTATTATGTTATCATGTTTTTATTGTATTTTATTGTTCAGTAAGCTGTATTAGTTAGCTGTATAACTGTAGTCTTCACCACTTACTTTCTGACTCTGATAGCCTACTTTGTATAAAATAAATAAGCAGTAAAAACAATGTGTTTGATTAACCGCTTGTCCTTAAAGTTTATCTTTGTCTGACAGCTCTCTGTTGAGCCAGATGGAGAACATGCGCTGTCAGTACTCAGTATTTTGCCCTTCTAACTTCTTCCTGATGTCTAGCTAAATACACGACTGTAGTGTTTTAAACAGTCTCAATCCTTTTCACCATGCATATTTAATACTTCTATAAGCTGCACATATCTATTTTTAATAGCTGCCTTTTGCAGTGAAAACCATGTAAATGTCCCTCTTTCAGCTATTTGTGATATTAAACAAAGCCTCAGCAGCTTCTGCCGCCATCCCTTTCCACATTTGAACGTGGACTGTTTTTGGAACAGAGCTCAAGGGGTGTGGTTTGAGCTATCTCCCAACTCACAGCCGGCAAGTACCCATGACAACTATTTGAGCCTGCTGGCAACTCACTGTCTTCACATGTTGGGGTTGCCATAGCAACTCCCCGCGGGACTCCCCCTAGATCGACAGGAGGGGCGTCCAGTTGACTAACCCGTTCTTCGTCAGAGAGCTGGAGGGAAAAACACTGTTGTGGATCTGAGAAACCAAAACCTCAAGAGGACCACGCTTACAGGCCTAACACTGACTCACCAAAACAAGACGAGGGAACAACCAAACAATGGCACTCCAATGTTAGGCACTCACTGATTGTATGAAAAATCATAATTTCAAGTTATGTCATTTTAAAATGCTCGTAATTATGTGTTCCTAAATGGAAAGGAAAAAAAGTTCATTGAAAAAATAATCATAAAAAAGCGTCTAAATAAAAATGTGCATTACATACATTTAGGTTTAGTTGATTTGATTACACTGAGAATAATCATAATTAAGCTGTCGTAACAAAATATATACTAATTATTTAGACATAGAAATACTACATACAAAATACAACAATAGAGAGACAAAGAAAGTCATTCTAACAAGAAACCAATACCAACCAATTGCAACAAACCAATATCAAAGATTGGGTCTGGTTTTGTGGGAAAATACACAAACTCATTTGAAATAAAAAGGCTTTTAAGTATTTATTTTGAAAAAAGCATAAGAACTTCTCACAGAAAACATATGCTCTTTTAGGTGCCAATGTTTGTGTTGAAAAGTTTTATTAATCCATAAAATGCATTTTTTTGTTCATCGTAATATAAAAAGTGACAAGGCCTTTTGTTGGCAATATGAAAGTCAATTGGATAAAACATTCTATGCTAATGCAAATGTATAATTTCTGTTTCCTTGCAAATCGTGCATTACTACAACAACTATTACTAGAGTACGATTACTAATCAAATCAGACTACTATGATTGGTACAGCACTTGCAGTGGTTGCCTTTGGATAAGAAATCCACTGTTTTAAACATTATTCATGATAAACAAACAAATAAAACTTGGAAATTTTGTTTTAAAAAAATGCTCATTTATGGAATTCACTGAAGCACCCTCCTCTACACAGGTGCACGTTGCAGATCTTACACCCGAACACACTCTCGTGTCTCAGGCCTTTGTTAGTGCAGTTCCTACAGCGCCGCGAGCGTTCTGACATGCGCTCGAGGCGGTGCCCGTACTCCAAGGGTGAGTCCGCATGGCGTTTACGGGCCGCACGCTCCATGCCCCTTGCCCCCTGGTAGTCACCAATCAGCTGCTGCGCCAGGCGAATACGGAAATGGCGCTGTGTAAACTGTTTGCCATTAAAGCCTGCTGGCGGTGACCCTCCTCGGCTTTCTCGCAAAACCACGTAGGCATTGACGATGCAGAGGTTTACGTAGAACCACAAAAAGTAGCGCCACCATTTTTTGCACGGCCTACCAACCTGGTAGCACTCCCTAAGCTGGTCGCACAAATCAACACCCCTCATGTTCTCTTGGTATAAAAGCAGAGGAAGTGGACGAGGTATTCCAAGCCCTGCCAGTCCGCAGTCTCCATCGCTCGCGTCTCCATCGTGTTTACCTGGCCCAATGCCCACAATGCCAGGCGCAGAGTTAGTAGACACACAGCTAACGATTTTAGCATCCCTTGTGATGGTGGCCACCAGGTTGCCGTGCTGACACTGATAGAACTCACCTGGCGCTAACTTCCCAACGTTGCGAGGCTTGAGAGCTTCGGGATAGCCTCGTCGACACGGGTTGGTGGGCCCGCAGGCGTAGAGCCCTTGGCGCAGCAGATGCTGCAGCAGGGGCACCGACGTGAAGAAGCTGTCCATGAAAATGTGGTGGTGTCTACCCTCAAGCCCCCTTGCCAGTGACGTCACCACCTTGTGGCTCAACGCAGCAGTTGCCAGATCGTCGCTCGGCTTACCGACATAAATACGAGTGCGGTGGCAGTAGCCCGAGCGAGAGTCGCAGAGCATCCACACTTTCAATCCCTTGCGCAACGGCTTCGACGGCATGTACTGCGTGGGCGAAAAGCGGCCCTTCGGGGCGATAGCGCACTCATCAATAGTCAAACAACGGTTAGGCAGGTAGGCATCCCACATTGTATTTCCAACCATGTCCAGCAGGGGGCGTATTTTGTAAAGTCCATCGTAGCCCAGCTCCCCTTTGGAAGGCTCTGACTCCCGGTCGCACAAGTGCAGGTTTTGGTTGAGCTTTTCGAAGCGCCGGGCAGTCATTGTTTTCTTAAAGCCAGCATTCCCAATGAAAATGTCACTGGCCCAGTACATGCCGTAGTCTGGCAGCTGATTGATGCCCATGAGGATGTTAAGGCCAACATATGCCCTCATTTCTCTAATGTCAGTGGGGTGCCAGTGGGCGTCTGATCTACCGCTTCTCCTTTGCCGGTAGAGGGCGTAGTTGTTTGTTTGTTCTACCATGTGTTCAAACAATGAATCTGGGAAGAGCAACCGGAAATAGTCTAAAGTGTCAGCATCATCCCCTAGCGAGTGCTGAGGGCCACTGTCAGCGGTGAAAGGCTCAATTGATATTACCTGGTCAGGCTCTCCCCAGAAATCCGGAGAAGTGCACTCGTCGTCCAAAACATCATAAGTGCTGAATAAAGCTGGGTGTTCCTCCTCTTCTAGATCGGAAAAATCGATGTCCGAGTCGGTCGAAGAGGTTTCAGAGCAGTTATTGGAAGTCGCATAATAGGAGTCCTCCTCGTAGTCCTCGTGCTTGATCCCATTTCCAGTGACTAAAATGATATTGCAGCCGCCTCCCGCGATGTAGCTGGCGGAGTCCGCAGTCTCTTCTCCCTCCGCAGCCGCCGCCACCGCCACCGCCGCCGCCGCGCTCTCCAGCTCAGGCTCCCCCTTGTTCTCCTGCAGTTCCTCGTCTTCCTCGTCCGACTCGGACTTTCTGAAAGGAATCTCGAACCACTTCACATCGACGGGGAGATTTAACGGGCAGTCCTCGCCGTCGGAGAGCGCGTTCGTTTCTGTGTCAGTGCTAGTTTCCAAAATAGTAAAAAGCTCTCCTCTTTTTCTTGCCGCCATGTCGGGGTATTGAACTGCCCCTGCATGAGTCCTTTATTTATTTTAGCGGGGTAAATATTCGTCAAAACTAGTCGCAAATTCAAAAGCAGCCGAAACGGTCTCGCGTGTGCGCCCGGGCAACTCATGGGTGTCTAAATCGGGCTGTTTTGAAGGATAGTTTCTCATGGTTTCCGCTCTTGCTTTGGTACGCTTTGTAGCGCAGTGTGGCCGCAGACGTCAGAAGCTGCTCGCATGTCCTGCTTTGTAAGGGCGTTTTGCGACTGCAGCTGGTGGGGTTGCTGCTAGTTCGCTGGGCTGCCAGATGGCCGCTTGCTGTTGTAATGCCCGTTGGCACTTGCCACTGCCACGATCACTGCCTAAGAGCACCGTAGAGACGGCAGATGAAAAGTTGAAGACAATAAACGCACCTACAAAAAGTGGCAAAAGTACCATGGTACCTCTGATGTGTTATTTTCTTGGACATGTGCCATGGTAGTATCATGTCTTTTTGGAGTTATAGCCTTTCAGGTTTTTGGACATTGTACTACCATGGTTCTGTAATAAGGTACCATGGAAATACCATGGTATTTCTAAAATTGATTGATTACATTTCAAACTACTATGGTATTTCTATCCTACATCATCACTGAACCACTGCCACAGCATGCTCTTTTGTAAAGGTATTAAAAAAACACCAATGAACCATTCAGAAAGTCATTTTCATTTTCAAGTAGTTATGATATGTAATAGTAATGTCATGTATGTTATGTTTTTTTTTATTGGCAATTGATTTAAAGTGGCAGTATTAGTTAACTGCTTGTGACAAGCGTTCTGAAGTTGCACCTGCTCTGTCTCAATAAACATATGTCATGGTGTTGCTTAAGAGATAAAACATAACAATGATACACCTGCGCTGATCCTGTTACATTTTTTAGCAAATGTTTTATGAATGGTGCATCACATGATATCACCTTGAACTGCATTAGCAGTGTCTAAGTTTTATTATTTTAAACTTGAAGAGACAGGTTTGGTATTATTACTGAAAAAAGTTATATTTTTAACCCTTTAATTGTATTCTAAACAGTTTTGTAGAACATGGTTTTGTGTTGCATAACCTAGATATTTTAGTGATGGAAATGAGAGATCTTTCTTTGCTGAAACGCTATGCCTTGCTTGGTTGCATCCATCTACAACGAATATAGATGCATTTGGAATAAACTGTTCTAAAAAATAAAGTGTTCTTATAAAAAAGAAACAAAAAAATCCATTAATGTCCTTTTGATATATTGGTTATCATGGGTTTGTTAGAAAGAAGACAACAGTACATGTCAGTAATAGCTTTATCTGGTCTGTTCTTAACTGTTTGTGATTTCCCACAATCCAGTGCATGTGGTTCAGTGGCTTGTGAAAGAAGCAAATTAATTTATAAATATCCTCTTTTTTATATGCATGACTGAATTTCCTTTGTGGAAAAAAAACGCCAGTGTATTCATTACATATTTGCTTAGACATGACTAAAGATATCTTTCTAGCTCATTAGATAAGATGTAACGATGCCTGGAAGTTTGTCTAAAACCAATATCCTTTAGAAGGAAGTACCTTCGTACTCAAACCACTGCCTGTGTCATTGACTAACTGGGCAGCAAAGCGGCTGGCTTAGTTTATGGACACAGCCTGTAATGCCAATTCATCTTCATTGCTCCTCATTTAGATCAACCTGTGTTGAGTGTTGAGGTCAATCATTTCTTTCATTAAAGCTGCCCAGGAATCTGATATTTCACTTACTATGTTTTTTTTTTAATTAACTTTTAAAAATGTATTTCTTGGAGTAACAGCTAAAGGGTTAAGAACAATGAACTCAACATGACATTAAGTGTTTTTTTTTTTTTTATTTATTTATTTTTTTTAGAAATAACATCGCTAAATGACTGGAATAAACTAGCAGAGTAACAACAGTCCAAAATTATAGATTCATATACTAATATGAGCGTTTCATTTCATTTCATTGCTTGGTGAACACTAAACCCCATGATGTCTTAATTATACTGAGCTGTATCCTCCACTTCAGGCTTAATATGTAATTTTCTTTATGCACATGGAACTGCTCTTTTGAAAGTAAAGTGACAGAAACACAACTGGAACCAAGCTTGAACAGAAATAGATGTACACTGTAAAAAAACCCTCCTCTCTCCAGCATTTCCAAGCCTGTGGAGTACTGGGTTGCTGCAGCCCCCACAGAGACTCTATTGGCAGGGTGGAGAGACAGTGACCAATAGGGGCAGAGAGCTCATGAATGGGTGTGGAGAGAGGAAGGGGAGGGTGTTAAAGCTGGTTAAATAAGAGTTAAATTGCATATGAATCTGTAACCTCGTATTTATTTAATCAGTTTTTATATTGTCAGGCAGTATTTTTCCATATTACAATATCCATAAGCATTTTCCAAGGTCAGATGAAGGTTTAGTTACTTAATTCTCTCCTCTTGGTGACCCTTCATCACTCAGACTGTGCCAATACAAGAGCCATCCTGGCAGTGACCTTCCCATGGCACCTTTACAATAGCAGCAGATGCATCCTAGTCCCTGTGAATCGTGCAAGCTTCATACTCCGTCTGGGCGTAAAACATGCTGAGACCACTTTCTCTGCACCAGACAAATGCCCCCTCTTGTGCAGACACAAAAATGCCAGCCTGCAATGGATAGCACACTCTGTGTCTGTCCGGCTTAGCCTGCTTGTCCCTGAGTAGTAACTATGTCTTCCCTGAAGAGAAATGTGATGCCTGCAGTTTAGCCATATGGAATCGAAATAAGGACAAATGTATATGAAGTAAGATGAATGTTTCATCTTCTAATCTACTTGCGATGTTATATAGTGATATAAATTACCTATTGGGGTTCTTATGGTCTTTTTTTAAGCTTGTTCTCATTCTCTAGAGATATAAGCATGGCTGCTGGCTCTAAAATAGGAATAAACACCCGAGAGATTCAGACTCAGCCAGAGGATCCCTTACACTTAATTACATCAGTGTTCCTTCATTATCTATTTCATGTTCCAGCTGAGGTCTCTACTCAGCCGAAGACTTCAGTAAACAAGACCAGAGATTTCCTTATCCATTCTTCCCAATAGAGCTGTTGGGTACTAGCTAGCCTACAATGTGTCAGCAGTACATTTTTAATTTACCTTTGATAACCATAAGAATGATTGAGATTCTCTGAGGTCGTGTTTATAGTTTAAAAACAACAGTGCTTACAAATGACTTTAGAAGTGTTGATTGATTCATAAAACGTATTTTCGCAGTCTTACAATATGTAGAGTTACCGACGATGACCACTAGATAGCGTTGCAGCGTAACCTATTCATACAATAGCGATGACGTCTTACTCTGGTTATTACTGAAGATTATTATAATTTCCACGCTTGCTTTTTACACTTTGACCAAAGAAATTGAACAGAACCGATTGAATCAAGTTTGTCTTTGCTCCATAAAACATTTCCAGAAAAAGTAATTTTGTGACTTTATAATTTTGAGATTGCTGCTTCCTCAGAGTCTGAATTCTCATAGAGAACTGCTCTCAGATACCCACACACACTCTGGGAGGTCAAGGCCATCGGGTTTAATTTATCCTACTCTTTTGTTTTTATGCCACATGTTTGCCATTAGTGGTAAGAATGACGATGAATTGCATTTGCAATGGTTTTGACTAAGTCTGGTTTAAGTCTTTTTTTATATAACAGATATTGACTGAAGAGAACCAGTCTATGAGAATGAGATTTCAGATGCTACTGCTCTTGTCCCAAACCACTGCATTAATAGCCAGTTTATGCGTATTAATGCATCTGAGCAGGAGGCCTGAATTGTTGATTTACATTTGAATTATACAATATCACAATACATCTGTTTCAGATAGATGCTCTGATATAGACCGTACCACCATGTGATCTTAATGATGTTGGATCTAGATATTATCTGTTATAGACATCTTATCTGTACTTAAAGAGTATTATTATTATTATTCCTTTTAACTTCAAATACAGCAGATGACTTGATTTGGTTTAAGCAGTGAACAGAATTAGACATTATTTTATGTCTTCATACATTGCAATACAACAGTGCTGGTAATAAATGTTAGCTACTAGGTGAACAGAAAGAATAGAGTGTTTGGAAATAACTAACAGTGAAGAACAGCAAATGTGTCTGTCTTTCAACATATAAGCTCTTTCAAGATTGTTTTTTCTGAGTAGTGAGGGATGAGCGGGACAGTGATAACCTTTAATATTTATGATGTTTGAATGAGTGGTCTTACTAGGCTACGGAATAGCTTCAGAGGGTTTGAGAGTGCCATCACATGGAGACTGAGGGAACTTCGGGGTAATGGAAATGTCATGGGTAGGTTCACTGATATTTGTCAAGAGTTGTTAAATAATATATTTTAGTAGCCCATATTAGAATAATTTCTGAAGGTCCATGTGACGCTGAGTTGCTTTGACATGAAAAAGTTTAAGAATCACTTTCATATCCGTCTGTTGGTTGTGCAGACATTAGCAGTAATTTATAATGTGAAACAGATGTCATTCAGTGTGTAGTTCAGAGAGTTTTAAAGGGGAGACTAGGGATGATTATAATCAGGGTGAGGTGTGATACCTCAATTTTGAGGTATAATTGATGATTTGCACTCATGTTAAACGACAGAACTGGAACTGGAGTCATTTGCTGGGAATGCTGGGAAATTATATCTTATGGTAGTTTGGGATGAATAGAACAAAAACAAAATCAACAGATATAGACATTAGTCTACCCTACTATTTTATCCCTGTTCACACCACTTCTGATTCACTGTTGATCATTGTTGAAAACCCAACAGATGTGTGTGAGTAAGTAAACCTCAGTCTTATCTAGTCAATGTCAGATGTAGCCGTTTGAGCGAATCCAGGTTTCATCATTTCATCATGACTAAATCTTTTATCTCAGACTGCAGACAGTGAGTAAGAAGTGATTGGCCAGGCTTTATGGGAAAGTAGGTCTTGATTGTTTCTGCACAAGCATTTCCTTGCACTAGAGGATCAGGGAAATGCAAAGTGTTATAAATGTTTTGTGTTTCTTAGAGTACTGGATACCAGACGTCTGTAGAACAGAAGTCTTTTATCCTCAATTTAATGGCTGTGCTGGAACAGGGCAGCAGTAAACATAATCAATCATGTGCCTGTCACGTGCATGTCAACCATTTTTCATTTTAAAAGGCTTGAGAAATTTTGTCATGCCAGTGTCCGAGAAAGGCACTATGCCATTGTGTTTCGAAACAACTACACCACATATTGCGTATGAAGTACATTATTTTAATTAAATATTCCTGCTTGTTTATGACCATCTTGAAATTAAATTTAAAGCCATGTTGCTTTTTAATTTATGCTGTCTGTTATGATTAATGAAATGTCACAGACATTTCTATGACACAATAAGCACATTGTTGCAATGACTAAATACTCTGATGGGGCTTAAGGAGAAATGGTCAAAAGTACTTATAAATGTTTGGCCAATTTTAAAGTACAGCGAAAGCCAATTATTGATAAAACTGCTTGGAAAATGGCATTTGGCCAGATGGGTTTAACAAAATGGATGCATTTTCTCACATAAAACACTGAATGTTTGGATGGATTAGCATGCTATACACTAGGCCTGCAGCTATTACCTTATTATGTACCAATCAGGGACTAATAGGCTGATATTATAGACTACTGTAAAATTTTCAGTCTAAACAGTGATTCTATATTTCTGCATAAATAGGACCCAAAAGATCATCAGATTTTCACACAAGTCCTGAAAGTTGACAAAGAGAACCCAATCAAGCAAATTAGACAAAAGTAACAGTGATCTATCAAAGTCTGATCTTGTTTGTGGAAGTGAATCATAGCATGAACAAAGGAGATCTCTGAGGACCTCAGAGAAAGAGTTGTTGCTGCTCATCAGGCTGGAAAAGGTTACAAAACCATCTCTAAAGAGTTTAGACTCCACAAATCCATAGTCAGACAGCTTGTGTACAAATGGAGGAAATTCAAGACCATTGTTATCCTCCCCAGGAGTGGTTGACCAATAAAGATCACTCCAAAAGCAAAACATGCAATAGTCCACAAGGTCGCAAAGGAACTCATGGTAACTTCTAAGCAACTAAAGGCCTCTCTCTCACATTGGCTAATGTTAATGTTCATGAGTCCAGTATCAGAAGAACACTGAGCAACTCTGGTGTGCATGGCAGAGTTGCAAGGCGAAAGCCATTGCCCTCCAAAAAGAACATTGCTGTGCATCTGCAGTTTGCTAAAGTTCATGTGGACAAGCCAGATGGCTATTGGAGAACATGGTGGTGGTATCATGGATTGGGCCTGTTTTTCTGTATCTGGGCCAGGACGGTTTGCCATCACTGATGGAATAATAAATTCCGAATTATGCCAGCAAAAACGCCTCCAGACATTGTTGTTCTACCAGACAATGGTTAAAGAAGAATAAAGTTAATGTTTTGGAATGGCCAAGTCAAAGTCCAGACCATAATCCAAACGAATGTTGTGGAAGGACCTGAAGCAAGCAGTTGAAAGGAGGAAAACTCCTACGAGTGGTTGTGCAGGACTGATTTTACAGTTACAAGAAACGTCACACCAGATACTGAAAGCTTCTTTCTTTTGCTACTCACAAATATGTTACACTGAATTATTTTTCTAAATAATTAACTTTAACTTTAATTACTTTTCTAAATAATTAATTAAATAAAGACAGAGTATATTTTTTTTGTCTAATTTGGTTGATTTGATTCTCTTTGTCTACCTTCAGGACAAAAAATCTGATGATGTTTTGTGTCATATTTATGCAAAAATATAGAAAATTCTAAAGGGTTCACAAACTTTCAAGCACAACTTGTATGTGTGTGTGTGTGTGTATATACAGTGCCCTCCACTAATATTGGCGGCTGTGAAAATAAATCTTGCATTGTTTATCTGTTTGATCTTTCATGCAGAAGATTCACAAAATTCTAACCTATCATTGAAGTAAAACAATTGAAAGTGGTGGTAAAATCTCATTGTTGTGAAATAAATGCTTTCTAGTTCATGCTGGCCACATTTAGTGGCACCCCTAGAAATTCTTATAAGTAAAGTATATTTAAAGTATATTCCCATTCATATTATTTGGGAATACCAGGGTGACTAGGAGCATGAGATTGTCCAGCCATGACTTCCTGTTCCACAGGATTATAAATATGAGGAACATAAAGGCCAAATTCCCTTAATCATCCATCACAAGGAGTAAAACCAAAGAATGTAGTTCTGATGTGCAGAACAAGATTGTTGAGCTTCACAAAATAGAAAATGGCTGCATAAGAAAAGAGCTAAAGTATTGAAAATCCTCATTTCGACCATCAGGGCAATAATTAAGGTGTTCCAATCAACTAAAGATGTTAAAAATCTGCCTGGAAGAGGATGCGCGTCTATATTGTCCTAATGCACAGTGAGGAGGAGAGTTTGGCCAAAGACTCTCCAAGGATCACAGCTGGAGAATATGTATAAACATGTGTGAATTCATAAAACTATAATAAATCAATTAATTTTAGCAAACTGAACCATTCGTGAAGTCTAACAGAAAATCTTTAAATGCAAATTCCCATTATGCATTTAGCATTCAGAAAAATGTGCAAAAATGATACCTTTAGGTAACTTGTCACTGAGGCAGTAGTAATATGTATTCTTTTGCTACCATTTTGAACCCTTTGCGATAAAGAAGGTACAAAGATGTCCCTTTGAGGGTAATTTTTTTCCCCTGAGAAAGTACTAAGTGACAAGCCAAAGCACAGCAAAGCTCTATTGGCTGAACTGAAATGAGAGTTAAAGTCTCTCAAAAGCAGAATTAACATTCTGACCACAAACTCTGTGGTGGTGATCATTCATTTCATTTGAAATTACAGTGCTTGTTTGTCTTTGTCTCTGCTTTCATTTAGATGCAATATGTTATTGATTTAACGACATTAGCAAAAAAAAAAAATAAATAAAAAATTGCATCATGAACTTTTCCCAATAATCAAAGTTAAAATATTTCTNCAATATGTTATTGATTTAACGACATTAGCAAAAAAAAAAAAAAAATAAAAAATTGCATGATGAACTTTTCCCAATAATCAAAGTTAAAATATTTCAATTTCAAAGACTTGCTGTGTTTGATAATCCACACACGAGTCAATCATTACACATGAATATGTTTCAGTGTACACACTTATGTCTCCAGAGTTGATATAAATATTTGGGGACTGAAAACCGCAAACAGCTTTGTTTGTTTATGCTGTGCACAACTAACCACTAAAGAGACTGAGAGGGTGTGGGTTAGTAGGTACAATCATATGTGCATTAACACAACCTTCAGTATCTTAGTTATATTCCACATTTTATTGCATGTGCAAAATCTGACCTGCCTCTTGTGTTGTTTAACATTTCTAACCTGCTTTTTATCATTTTTACTTTTCTTATTTTGTCTTTAGTCTTTTCCCACAGGACAGTGTGTAAGAACTCTCCCTGTCTGTTGAGTAATTACCCCCCTCAGGTTTTGAAGGAAGCAGGAGGAAATGCAAACATGTGTCATTCGTTAGAGTATGAGTTTGTTGAAATAAGAATTTCAGCCTGAAAATATATGCTTGACTTATTCCAAATTTCATTAGATTCACAGTAAAAATTTGAATATTAAATTAAACGAGTAACACTAGAATTAATTATCATTGGTGTTTATGTACATTATTTGTATAATTTTATTTATGAATTGAAACTAAAGTTAACACACACTGTAAAAAAAAGAGCAAACTTAAAAGTTTAAGGCAACCAGCTTCAGAAGGATTTTGAGTTTTCAAAACTTATTTTTGTAAGAGATTTCTCAACTTTATACAAAAAAGTTGAGAAAACTCCAAAATCTCTTAAAAAATAAGTTGAGAAAACTCAAAAATCTGCTGAAGCTGATTGCCTTAGACTTTTAAGTTTACTCACCTTTTTTTTTTTTTACAGTGCACACACACACACACACATACAGCGTTATGTACATTCATACATTCAGTTCAATGTGACAATTACACTATTCTTCAGAAGTTTACGGTCTGTAAGATTTATAAAAAAGGCCTTGGTAACACTTTAATTTAGGGAACACTATTTGCTATTAAGTTGCTTTTTAGCATACATATTACTATTATATTGACTGTTTATTAATACTTGAAAGTAACTTCTTAATGTCTTATTCGGCACGACGATATTTTAGATTTCTTTACATAACTACCACACCTAAACATACTTCAAAAACAAAAATCATTTGAATATGCTGATTTGATACACAAAAAACCATTTCTTTATTATAATCAGTGTTGAACACAGTTGTGTGTGATGCTTAATATTTTTTAGGACACCGTCATAATTTTTTCCCGTGTTTTTTTTTTAATAAGAAGAATGTTTAAACATTTATTTGAATTTTAAATCTATTATTTAATTCTAAAACTATTTAATGCAGTTCAATGCCACCTTACTGAACAAAAGGATCCATTTTCATTAAAAAAAACATAGCCTACATCTTACTAACCCCAAATAGTACACTACTTGGATCAGTAGTGTATGTAAGTATTGTTTTACAAACAGAAATTGTTCTTGCATTTCATAAATAAGACCCAATGTTAGAATTCATAAATCCACCATGAGAAAAACACTATGTTCTTTCCTAAACAACTATGCTTGAAACATTGTTTTATTATTCAAAAAGCTAAATTATAATGAAGACTCATTTAGATGACTTGATGTTGCTTGATGCAGACCGAATTGCTCCTTTATGATGAGGGCCAAAGTTTACAAACATTTTACAACCCAAAGTTGTGAATTAGTGTTCAAAGACCATATTTACTGTGTTTGTAGTTTCTACCGCTGGCTCCCAGCAAAATAAACATGTCCATTTTGTTTGTTGACTTTGAAACAAACTGCCATTCGGGTTGTATTTGGGGTCAGAGGCAAGACCCAAAAAAAAAAAAAAAAATTCAATAAATAAAATCCCATGATTCTACACCTATGCAGAATATTATCTGTGTTGTACTTTAGCTGTTTTAATGGTAAAATTGTGTTGAGTAAAGCAAAGTGTGAAAATGTATTGAACAATATATCCTTTGGATGACGCAAGCAGAGGAAGGGCTTTCTTAAGTGTAGAAATGTGATTGTAAGGCCAGGTGCTTAGATATTAGATAAAGCTATTGTTGTCAGTGACTTTTTGTTGATTTTGGGTTGTCACCTTTTAAAGTTTTAAACATTGATAGTTCGCAAGGCACTTAAATCAAGGCACATAAGTCAGCTTTATTTTTCATGGAGCTATTCAGTCTCTTATGGAAACTTCAAATTTAAATGTCATATAAAATGCTTGAATACCTCCTGAATTTTGGCTTGCTGAGTTTGCTGAGTGATGCATATATTTATTATTTTTATTTTATTTTTTATTGTAACTAAACTTGAATAATTCATATTTATTAGTAGAGAGTTTATAAAGAGCAGTTTCTCTATTTGCTTATGGATTACATCTGTTTTAAAAGTGCTGGAAAAAGTGAATCTGTCTCAAGAATTCCTTTGGATTTAATACAGTAATAAATGACCTGGTCAAACAACTGAAATAATGCTTTTGAACTTGTCTGTACATAAATTTAATGATCAACTTATTGAAAAAATATTGAAAAGAAATACCCTTATTCATTTGTAAACAGTCCAGAACAGCTGTTTTATATTTACAATATTTTGGATTTTTAAAAAAATGTTTTATTTATAAATAATTAATCAGGGCTATCAGCTCTAATAACAATTTTCACAGGAAAGCCCAGCTAATTTTGGAAGAATTCTTGAGTTGTTATGAGAGACTGCTAGATTGGGCTTCATTAACCCGTGGATGGGCACATTATTCAGAGTCACTTCTTAGAGCAATGATATGTGGTATGTTTAAACAGGTTTGGCAGCAACATTCATGTGTGTGGCATGACCTCCCACCCGACTTAACCTTTAAACCCTGCTCCAAATTCTCATTTAAGAGCAGGATGTTTATGTGTGCCTAGAAAGAGCTCACTTTCCACTGAGATGGCAAAAGAAACAAGCAGAGACCACACCATTGTACCAATAAGATGAGATGGACACACTGAGGGCTAGGTCAGGGATGTCATGGTGAGCTCTTTATTATGGTTAACATCAGCTATGATCTTGCTGACCAGTGGGTGCAGAGACAAACATGTACGTGTTTCATGATGTGGCACGTTCATTTGTCTGTTGTTTCTTTTACATTGAATGTAGAGTATAATAGATTTTCTTTTTTTAATGAATACATACTAAATAGAAGTAATGAACTCATTTTTATTGCATAAATTAATCACCCTCTTTCCAAGTTTATGGCTTTCCTTCCCACCGTATCGTACAATGAGAACCTGGTTGCTTAAGGCTGTTTAACTACTGCTGTGCAAGCAGGATCCTGTCCTTGTGCTTTAGCTTCAATGAGTCTTTTGTGTTTATGTGACTATTGTGGCCTATTTAAATATATACACCAACTACACTGCAACTTTCTGCTGAAAGTCTTAAAGGAGTTTTGCATGATAATAATGAATGCTTTACCTCAGCTGACCGGCAATAACATGTATGCAGTTTATCTTAATAATAGATATGACGTCTGTTTGTATTCTCAGCAAATATTTTCTTGGAAGATATTCAGATAGCACAGTTAAAGGGATACTCCACCCCAAAATGAAAATTTAGTCAATATTCACTTACCCCACATGTCGTTCCAGACCAGTAAAAGCTTTCTTAGTCCTCGGAACACAATTTAAGATATTTTAGAATAAATCGGAGAGGCTTGCAACTGTCCCATTGACTGCCTGGTAAATAAC
>SCHK01374761.1:0-19331 GCA_004124795.1 Poropuntius huangchuchieni | reverse complement strand
GTGTGATCAATATTTTTCATATTTTCTGCATTGCAGTTGGTCATGAGAATTGAAGATGATTAAATTCTCTGTAAATAAAACACATTTTGGTCTCTCTATCATAAAAAGCTCTTGTATGCCTTCAAAAGACATAAGCATTATTTTATTGTTGGTTTGGGGTTGTTGTTGTTTTTTTTGAGAGAGAGAAATTAATATTCAATTGCAAAGGACACTGTAAATTGATCAAACGTGACAGTAAAAACTTTACAAAAGACAGTACAAGATGATTCAGAGTCGACTCTTTCTTTTGAGAGACAATAATGGTGCACTTTCAGATTTAAATCTTTGCAGGATGGTTTCATTCACTTAGAGCTGTGTTACAAACTGCATGAAATGTAATTTTCAAAAATCCATAATAGGAGCACTTTAATGTAACACATGCTGCTTTAGCCTTGTCGTTTTTATTACTTTATTATGTAGCACTTTGGAGTTTCTGGTTTTTATTTTAAATAAATCCACTTCTTCTGTAAATTTTCTGAATACTTTTTGGGTTAAGAGATTAATTTTGAAAGAAACTGAAAACCATGTTTCTATTTTCAGAATTTATTTCTTCTGCATGCTGCTGAAATCTGTGTCATATGTGTCTGTTGAAGAATCGTTTATTCCCAAGTTAATAATTTGCAGACCATCCCTGTTGAGTTGAAGAGTCCATAAGGAGCTCCTTCAAACGCAGCAACAAAGATATTCAGCTAGCAATATGCAAAAAGATGTGTTCCTCCATCACCCCATTCCTTCCCTGCATGTTTTTTTCACTCCCCTGAGCCGTAGCTGCTCATCAGATGAAATAGTGGTGCACAGCATGTGTTTTTTTCCAACCTGTTCTGTTCACTTCGTATTGATCGACGGGACGCGATCAGCCCTGTCTCTCAAAGCTGTTCAGTGGATGATAATAACAATCACAGTCTTGTGAAAGGACTGGTGTTGTTAGGATAATGCCCACTTCGAACACCACTGCTAAGGGAAGGCCAAATGAAAGTCTTTGTAACAGGTACAGGACATGATGATTGCCAGACAGTAATGGGCCCGCTCTATTGGTCGACTGTCAGGTTTGGACAGAGCGTTGGAAGAATAGGTTGTGCACCAAATAGGGATGGAAACCTGATGGGACTAGACACAGAACACTGACTCTCTTGTCTCTGAATGGAGTTGAATGCTGCAGTTGTCTGTGTGCCGAAACTGTACATTTTAGTGTTAAAGATAGGTCATTTGAGAAACAATCAGATTTTTACAATGCGCAGACTTTTGCTGTGCTAGTCACAGTGCCCCTTAGAATTCAACAGGCCATGTTTTGTGTATTTATTTATGGGAAGAGCGCTTGCTGTCAGGTCTAATATAGTTTGCACTGCTCCATTTTTCAATAACAGGCTCTTTGCTAAGCAGAAAATAAACTGTGACATGTTCACAAACCAATTTGTGTGAAAATGTGCCAATCAGAGACTAATTCTGGGATAGTTTGTAAGGAAATGCAAAGTGGTAGGTGCTACATGCAGCCAGAAACAGCACTGAATTATGTATTAAGTTATATTAAGTTTACTGATTTAGACTCGTTTGTATTTTTTTGGGTTCAGAAATAATAATACAGTATTGTATTGCTTTCTTCTTATTGCCTCACTGTCCTAATGTTTTGAAAACTACATAGGCATTGTTGATATCTAAATGTGGTTAGGTGTTATTGTATTCTACCTGATATCAGGAGGTGCAGTAATTCAGAACGAGCTAATTTTGAGTTTAGCCTTATTGAAAAATTTCATCTTTTATGATATAACCCATTCAAAGTTAATGTTGGACTTGAGTAACTTGATGAAAGAAAGATGGTCCTTTCAAATACTTGAGTAAGTTGCTCTGACATTTCTTCATAATGCATCACCATGTCTGCTCCCGCTGTCAGCATGGCTGAAGTCAGAGGAGGTGTGATTTCTCAGGTCCCTCAGCTTTGCAGTACTTTAATTAGCCCTGACTGTCATCTTCACACACTCACTGGCTCCCAAGGCGATGGGGCCGCTGGGATGTCACCCAGTCGGCACAGGTTGTCCATTCCGTTGGACCCCATTTTCTCATACAGAGTTGATTAAATGTGAGGAGGAAGAGAACGTTGTCTCTGATCCTTCACTCTTTGTCTTTAACCCACGGAGAATAAACTTTTTACTTTCCGGTGGCAGTTCATTTGAGAAATTTATGTCCATCAATATTTAATCTAATAATAACCATAAAGGTGTTTTGCATCATTGTTATCCATACAAAATGATTCTAAATGTATTTATTTTATTTATTTAAAATCTCTTTTATTTAGTAATTGTTACCTTTCTGTGGCAATGGAATTTTTTTTTTTTTTTAGCAGTCTCTGTCTCCTATGAAATGCCTTCTGCCACAAAACCATGAAGACATATTCATTTCTTTTTGATGGCTTAATTGAAGTAATATATCATATGTACTGCCACAATAAGCTCTGGAGAAATTGAAGTTGGTCAAAACACACAATTTGCAACATCATTTACAACGAGTGTCATACTACAGTTCAGAACTCAGTTTTATTTATTTACATGCCAAAGCCTATTTTACTGTCATTTGGTACTTAGCAAGTGTTAAAGGTGAAGTATTTCATTCCTGCACCACTAGTGGTTTTTAACGGAATTGTGAGAAAAATGCTTTAAAAAATCGAGTTTCAAGCGTCTGCCATTGTTTAAACAAACAGGTAGTCCCAGGCCAAACTCAAACCATTGATTGAGCTAATGTTATTACGTCTGGAACAATCAGGCTGCTCAAACATATTACAATTCCATTTGGTGCTGCTAGTGGTGCAGAAAATTACCTTTAATTTTGAACTCTGCCTGCATGAGGTTTTCAACTAAGGTCTTGGATATGATAATGCTAGACTAACAGAAACTTTTTGTTTATTTAACATTTGTCCAGATGTAATGGTGTTGCTCAACAGAGTGTGCAGTGATACATTCAGTCAGGCCACTGGCCCTTGTCTCTCTGTAGAGAATGTGCGGTGTGATTTTTAATGAGGGAGAGTATGATGCTTGTCTTGGTTTGTCATGTAGAAAGATGAAGGTTGTCAGTGGCTAAGGCACCTGTGTTTCTCACCAGCCCTTCCTTGAGACGCTCCAATGATGATGCCGATCAATCTTTACAGACTTGTGCACTCACACACAACAGATGTACAGCTACGCTCTGATTTTTGTATTGTGTTATATAAGGTTTTTGCCACTTTTTAGGGAGAGGAGGGAGGTTAAGGTCCTCTTACACTGTTAGTAAAAGATTGTTTCTGTTTCCCCCTCATTATTTAGTTCTTAAAATGACATTGCTTAGTTTTAATTGATGCACTTTTCAGAAATGCCACTTTTGCATATTGAATGAGCACTGTGCTAAAACAGAGTGCTGCTGGGTTGACATATTTTGATCGTCCTGAAGTCAGTAGGGTTTTTTGGGGAGGTTTTTTTTTTTGTAACATGGCTGAAATTACTGTAGGTTTGTTTTTAAAACAAGCTCAAGGTATTTTCACATTTTATTCTGTGACATAATATCAGTAATACCCCAGTTGTGAATGTTTTAAAGCTTTTACTTGTCTTAAAAAAGACTGTCAGAAACATTCAGTGTCATTATGGCAAAGAGTCTGCTTTCCCAGCCTCGCTGTGTTTATATCACACTCTTACTAACTTAACCTTTGAAGTTTGTGTACATTTGTGTAGTTCATTTTTAGCATACATTTAGCTTTTCAGTTCTGCCAACTGTATTTAGGCTTCAAAGTTGTGTTCATTTGTCAAGATTTTTCATGATGAAGAAAATGTGTAAGAGCTTTTAGTGGTAGCAGAGTTTATTTTCTGCAGTAATCCAAAAGTCAATAGAAAAATCCTATTGGGTTTTTGGGTTAGGTGATGCTAACTTTTGGGTTGGCCTGCAAAAATACAACATTACTGCACCAGTCTATGCACCACACATACTGTTAAAATCAGACTGAAATGATCAGCGGATGTGTTTAAAATTAAATTCACTTGCTCATTTCTAATGCCAAGAAACATTTGGAAGAAATGCAGAGGAGCAGATGATAAATTCATATGTCTGCAGCTTAGTCTCTTTTTGGCATGAGGAGGAAGATTTGAGTTCTGAAATTTTCATGTTTTCAATGTACATCAAGCTCTTATCTCAAAAGGTCAAGGTAAATTTGGTTTCCTCATGCTAAAACCACTTTAGTTCACCACCATTAGTGCGATGTGGGCTTGATTAGGTCACATGGGAAAATTGTATTTACAATCATAAGGAGCGGCTCTACTAAAAAGTTAATAAAATTTAACTTATGTATTGCTATGTTTAAAAGTTTCTCTTCAATATCTGGTATGTTGAAATGGAAACTCTACAGACATTCTCAAAGACTTTCGATCAGCTATTAAAAAAATATCCCGACAGCCCAAATGAGTTTTCTTTCAACATGTCATTTTGTAAATAATATTTGATCTATCTTGTCCACTAGCGGTTGGGCATTAATTTCTGCTCATTGTGGCAGTGTCTTTTCACTTCAGGGATGTGGCATAGGGAGATGATAAGGCTGTGTGATAGGCTGGGTCACTGTCGCAGTTTGTGACATGGTCTGTCTGATCTTGTCATTTTCCTCTTCTTTAGATGACAGCACCTTTATCTGTTGTCACTTTATCGGCTCAGCTCCATCCGAACTCAGAATCCCATGCCTCTGCTGGGAAGACTAATGGAGAGTGTGGCAGAGAGAGAATGCTCTCCCACCACAGGGCAACACATAAGTCTCCCATCAGAGCACTATATCAGAAGCTATTTCATGGCACTGTGTGAGAAACTGTATTTTATTTCATATTTTAATATTTTATTTTGATTTAGAATTTTTGTAGTGCAATGCCTGTTGTGTGGCCAAACCTGAATTCGCTAAACTCTTTCCCAGTTGTTCGCTATCAGTAAGAGGGATATATGGATATATTGATGTGATGTAACTGCTATATGGTATACTGGCTCTTATTTGTAATGGCTGTTGTCGTTTCTCCTCTATCATCATGGTTTGACACACTGTCGTCATTTTCCACAAATGCCGCAATTATATTGGTGTGCAGTTGGGGATATTGTTTTGAATCGCCTGTGGTGTTTGGCCTTGACAGTGAAAAATGATGATCTCTGTCTGTCTCTCCTCCTCAGGTTGCAGTGTCATCCGCCCTGCAGGCAGCGAAGGTGTCTCCGCTCATAGAGAAAGTCAATGATCACAAGGATTTCAAGAAACTTCTGAGGACCAGAACTAATGTGCTTGTCTTGTATACCAAGTCAGGTCAGTCACCACTGTTGTTTTTCAAATGCATTAAAAGTATTACAGCTTTAGCAGCCAAAAAAATCCTGGATGTCTTAGTAAGCTACTGCCAATAAATGTGTTTTTGTAATCCCTAAGGTCAAAAGGTACAGTATGTTTTTACGTTACCTACAAAAGTCTGTGCTATTTAACCGAATGTGTTATTACTCAGGTTGCTAAAGGGATCAGCAGTAAAGATGGTCCACTGGCCTGTAATTTTTTTCTTGAAAGCATTTTGTGAAGAAGAAAAATGAAAACAAAAAAACATAAGCAATATTATAGAAAATACACTAGCAAAAAAAAAAGAAAACATAAAAAAAACACTACCTTTCAAAAGTTGTAAAAGTATTTTTCTGAAGGAAAAACTTGAAATGTATGTAATTTTATATGAATACACTAGAATAAATACATGCATTGTTTAAAGTTTGGGTCATTTTTTAGGTGATTAATAGTTTTTTGAATAAATGAATACCTTTTGAACATTGTNTTGGGTCATTTTTTAGGTGATTAATAGTTTTTTGAATAAATTAATACCTTTTGAACATTGTTTTTTTTTTTTTTACTGTATTGAAATAAATTCAGCATAAGAGACATCTACTGTATCAAAATCAAATAAATAAATTCATATATAAAAATATATTTTCAAAATCTTACTGACCCCAAAATGTTTAACGGTAGTGTGCATTGCTAAAAATAAAACGGGCCCAGAGATAATGTTGGAAATATTTTGCAATATTTCGGGTTTTTTTTCTTTCTTTCTTTTTTTATATTTATATAAACGCAGTATAAGAGACATCTATCAAAAACAAATGAATATATAAAAATATATAAAAAAATCTTACTGACCCCAAACTGTTTAACAGTAGTGTGCATTGCTAAAAATAAAACGGGGCCAGAGATAATGTTGACTGGACAAGTAATCATAATTACTGGTCCAACTGGGCCAGCAAGAATTTCCTACTTTTGAGCCCCGTGTTAGTTATAAACATGCTGACTTTAACTTGCTCAGCAAAATTCCCTTCAGACTGTCGTTTCACCATGACGGTATTTAACTAGAAAGAGAAAACTTGCCATAGAAGCAGATACTTTATGGTTATGTACATTCATTGTGATTTGCACCCTGACACATTTCGGAACGTGATGCATAAAATCAAGCTTGCGTTGCTAGAAGTGTATGTGTTACACGCCCTAAGGGAAAATTCATTGAGAAGGTATGATTCTGCTATATGCTAACAGACCTGTCATGGCACAATAGGTAGGTCAGCTTTGCTTTCATTGCCAAAAGCATGTTGGTGCTTTTAGATACTTGACCTTTTGTACAGTACACTTGGACTATTCTGTACTTACCACACTCATTAGATGTGAAAATATAAATCTTATGGCCATAGACAGAGTGAATAAAGAACTTCAACACTCTAAACTCCTAAACACCCTAATGCGTTGCTCTCTCCCAACACTACCCCCTAACACTGCATATTCATTTGCATCACTCCTGGGTGTTATTAGCAGAAACAGCAGGCAATGCGCCATATATGGGTACCGTATGGATGAATGGTCCATAAACATTCTCCCACCCACAAAGCACGGGAAAGAGCCTCTCAAGGTCTTGCTGTGCAAGATTTATTTGTTTCATAATTCACGACTCATTTCAAGCACATGAGGTCATTGGATAAGACTGTGTATCGAACAGTGCATTTGATTGATGGCTGACTAGTGCTGCTCATCCTGTGAAGCATTTCTATTAGATGCATCCTGCTAACTGTGATAGTCCCTTTAGATTGCAGGAATGCANTGACTAGTGCTGCTCATCCTGTGAAGCATTTCTATTAGATGTAACTGTGATAGTCCCTTTAGATTGCAGGAATGCGTTCAAGATGGGGAGGTGCATAGGCACTTCTCATTCAAACTAGTACTTGTTTCAACTTCTTTCGATTTTAAACTGAAAAACAAGGCAGAACCGCGAAATCGTGTCCTTTTATGTCCTTTTGACCTTAACCGATGCAATTTGTGTGTTCAGTGGTGTAGTAGATGATCCCAGAATGTCACAAATGTGTAAATCTGAGGTGTAGTGAAACTGTCACTGTGTTTTCACACGTAGTACTTTCACACTGTGTGCTGTTGTTTTATACTGAGGTGTGTTGGCAAATGTTTTCATCATCAGCACGAGTACTACTGGCAGAAATGCTTGTAAAAATAGAGAACAACATCCACTTTACCTTATTTCATTTATTTATCGTTTATTCATTTATATTTGACCAATACTTTTAGCTCTACTACCTATGTTTTTATCACCCTGTAAACATTGCGCTTGGACTGACGACTGCTGCAATCCCTCACCACTCATTTTAAGAAAATGATGGATGTGCAATTGTACAAACATGTATATTTAATCAATAGGGTTTCATTTCCAGACCAGATTGCTTTTTTTATGTGACCTCAAGTTTGCACCAATCAAACAAACTAAAGGAACTACATATTATAGACATCTTGATTCATTTAGTCACCAAATATTGTAGTATGTACTGTATAGGGACTTTAGTCTCAGATAAACTGATTGACTAAATTACCCTTTTTTATGCTTTACTAGATTTTTTTATGTTTTTGAAAGACGAGGCTGCGTGTATTTGATCTGAAATACAGGAAAAAGTGAAATATTTTGAAATTAAACATTTCTGTTTTTAAATATTATGCTTATATGATGATTTGATGAAACAATTCTTATTATCAAAGTTGAAAATGGATGTGCTACTTAATATTCCTGTGGAAACAATGATACGTTTTTTCAGGATTATCTGATAAATAGAAAGTTCAAAATAACATTTATTTGAAATGTAAACGTTTTGTAAAATGATATCTTTAATATCACTTATGTACTCCTGTTTTACCTGAAATGTTGAACTGCTTATTGAATGTAGTATTGAATTTCTTTTGAATTAATCACATTTTTATGTAAAAACATGCCATTTGTAGACTTTCTTCTGTTTTTGTATGTATTCATGTATTCCCCTGCAAAGATATTTTAGCTCAGAATATCTGTTTACATGCAGTTTAATAATCCGTTATTAATCTGACTGATAGCACAGTCAGAATGAAGGCTTTCATGTAAACACCAGTCAAAACAGATTTTCTCTCACTCTTACACACAGATCTTTGAACTAGTAAAAGCTTGCTTAGTATCTTATTAGAATGCAGATTAGAAATACTAGCTAAACATAAAAATATGCTTGTAAAATATTAAAAATCATATTTTAATGGTATTTAAAGTGTTCCAAGGGTTTCTGTAATTTCATGTGTTCTAAAAAGAAATGATGGGAAATTAATCATTTTAATTGAGGCTATTTATAGCATGAGCTCTGCAGGTGACATGCAGGCTCCATGCGGGCTACCAGGTGCCGTGGGCACAGTGTTAGAGACCACTGGCATACAAGCTTGTGATATTTAAAGGTGTTTCTACAGCATTTCTCCTCTACAGTTGTCTAAATGTGTTTTTTGTGTCCTCAGCTTCGTCTGGAGATGCTCATCTAAAGCTGCTGTCTGATGTGGCTCAGGCTGTGAAAGGTCAGGGTACCATCGCCTGGGTAAATTGTGGGTGAGTACCAACTCTTATAGTTGACTTTTTTTGTCATTAAAGTTGAGGCAGTTGATGTCCCGATCATCTTGTTGGTGTTGCTTTATTTGTAATACTGTCTTTACCAGGTGTGACGCAATACACCATGAAATTTTTTTTTTTTTTTTCAAAAAGAAAGTGGGGTTTAACCCAGGGTTAACTGCAGTGTGAAAAAACCTTAAACGCTTTTGATTCTTCGTAATATGATCTCCTAATCCTCAATTATAGCTCATGTACACAAGCTGTATCTGCATCAGTGTCTGTGGTGATTACCTTGGATTATCTTGTTCCATTGCATCCTTGTTCAGCTCATGCACATCACAGCTCAGCATCTTCTGTCTGCCTCTGCTTTGAGAGAGAGATACCACAAAAGTTGTTTTGATGTTTCTAATGATTAGCACTCAAAGCTTGGCTCTGAATCATTTCATAATTGGTAGGATGTTGCTTGCAGGCAATGAAAACTGTATCTTGTTAGCACCTAAACACAAAAAAATCCTAGCCAATCCTTAAAGCACCTTCTTGAGACTGGCTTGGGTACATTGGGCCCCCTATGTGAAGAACTTATATAAAGCTGGGTTTAAAAAAAGTAACTCCACACAGGCAGCAGTGTGGTAGAGCAAAGCAGAGATACGCCCACATGTTTTCCACAGATGACAGGGACCTGAGAGATGGCCAACTGCAGTCTACCGGGGGATACCATTAAGGAAGTAGGTCATGGACAGAGCGAGATCAGTATGAAGAAAATGGGAATGAAATAATTTTGGAATCTGAACAATCCATCGCGATTTTCAACTTTTTCTCAGAACCTTCAAACTTTACTTGGTTTTCCACTTCCCAATTTGTCCACTCGACTTGTTTGAAGTCAACAATCTGTCACACTTACCAGTTTTAGCAATTTTGACCCTTGGATATCCATTTCAAACCCCCTGCAAGCAAAACTTATTGACTTGACCCATGACTCTCATGCTTTAGAACAGCTTGAAAAGGACGACCAATTATTTTGGCGTCCCGAACAGGGTCGTGGGGCTGGGGAGGGTATGAAGGGTCATACTGTATCTATGCATGTGTGCTCATTGCCATCTGTGATCCTGAGTCAGCTCGTTCGACACACAGCATGTCTAATTGAGTTTCCCACCTGACAGACTGAGCTCTGATCTCCACCGCACCTCTCTCAGTCCTCCCACAAAGGCGTTATGTGGGAAATGCGTAGCACTAATGATGGCGTCTCATCTACCTTTAAGGAAGGGAGCCAGTTGGGGGCGGATGCTGTCAGAAGCATAATTGAATTCCGTCTCTTTGAATTTCCATTAGCATGGGGCTTTAGATCGCTCCTGAGTCTTCTCTGCTTCTATTTGTCCTTATGTAATACATTTCCATGCTCATTATCGCTCAAGGGAAGGGGAGTCTTTACAATGGAGAGATCTGGATCTCTTTGGGAGGGTGTGGGCGTATATGCGGTGACAGTGGGACCAGGTAATTGTGGGTCCTTTCTGTTCTCAGGATCTGTTGAGGTGCGAGTGTGAAGATAGAGTGCTTTGTTGCTGTTTTTATTTTTTGTCATTGGCTGTATGACAAAGATGAATTTGTCTGGAACTGGAGCATTCATTTTTCGTGTGCAGTGAATTCAGAAAGCACTGATTTTTGAATCCCTCTGTGGCACTTTCTCATAAATAGGATACAAAATAGGGCCAGAAATCCCCTAAAAATGAAGGTTTTATTTGTTTTTTTTTCAGCAGTTGGCCAGTGAAAGTAGTTTTTTAACCTTCAAAACATTAGATTGGCAACATCAGGAGGATAAACTAAACTTTTATTTGAACAGTTCTCTATTCTTTGTTCATTTTCTATTATTTCCAGTTTCTACCTTCGAAATAAACATCAAATTGAATTTAGTTTGAGACCAAATGTGTATTTGTAGTTCTTTTTATTTCCCATAAATTTCTTACAATAACAAGAGTAACAGGGTTTAATGGCTGAGCATGATAAATTAGGTCTGCACTGCCGTTTGCATAAAAATTGCAAAAATGGACTGAAATTGTTTACCTCTCATCATGTAGAAAGAGTCATAACTGTACACTCTAAAAAAGGTCTGGGGTGGTACCTTTTCAAAAGATACACCTTTGTACCGAAAGGGTCCATATTGGTACCTTAATGGTACATATTAGTACCTAAAGGTATGGCCCCTGTGACAGCTTTTGTACCCTTATTTCTGATAGTGTATGATGTTTAGTTATAGCTACTTTTCACATTACATAAACTATTATTTAACATAAAAATTAACATATCAAATAAAACAATAAAATGCATGGAATTAATGCTTTAAAAGCGTCTTGGGATTCAAAGTGTAGCGCATTGTGGAATGTGCCCTATCTACACAATGCCTATCACCAGTACCACATACTTGTACAAAATCCATTTAAAGTGCAGGCGCGTTTTGAAGCATGCTATTCTGCTGCAAGGAATTGCTAAAGCGGAGCGGGATGGGAAAAACACTTAACTCTTCTTATCTAGAGACCTGTGGCTCTGAATTAAAGCAAGAAGAGTTTATGTATAATACACTGTAGCAGCTGAATGTCTTGTCCTTCAAAAGAGAAGAATGACAGGGTTTGCCAAAACTGAGAAGCGGCCCTTACATTAGCTTATTGCTGTGGTCATCTGTCGCTTCCCATGAGCGGTCTCGTATTGCTGCTACAGCAATTTATTTAATGTCTTGGGACATTAATTGTATCACTTCACTTTTTGGCTGCATCAATTTGCATGACAAATGTCCTTCGAGGACTTGTGTTATAATAGAATAATGTGATTATAATATTTGTTGAGCATAATTCGCTATGACTTAATGTTCGCTTTCGCCTCTGAGTTTGCACAAAAAGTATGAAGTTAATTTATTGTGCTTGCAGACACTTGACCGAACATGGCTGCTTTGAACTTTTGTTTCCTTGCATTTTTTTGAGCACCATTCATAGGTCCTTCGGTTAAATATTGTAATTTGAATTTAAAGAAAGTCAAATGAAAGAAAATCAAAGAAATGTGTGTATTTTAACTGTTATTATTTTAACTGCTAATTGTTTTTAATACATATCATAATATAATAATCAATAAGTACAATTGGAACTTTGTCTGATTTCATTCTGATTGCATTATTTACTGAATGTGATTCTGTTAAGTGATTGAATATTCATGTTTTTCTGTCGGTTCCTTTCCACAGAGATTCAGAAGGACGCAAACTCTGTAAAAAAGTCAAGGTAGACCCCAGCTCGAAAACCAATGGAGTTGAGGTCTTGCATTACAAGTAAGAATAGTCTTCATTTTCTGAGATTCATGTACTGTAACAGTGGTAGTTGGAGGTCTTATGATATATTATTACAGAGAGGCATGAGCACAGCAATTCATCTCTAAGTTTTGTGCTGCTTTTAGGGATGGGACCTTCCACACAGAATATAACAGACCAGCCACATTTAAGGTAATTTCTCAGAAAATTGCATTTTGATGAAGTCATCTCTGACACAAATCACAGCATTTTCGAAGCTTCTATCAGAACCCAGTTCATCAATATTTCTTTGTTAGACATATGGATTGACAATCTGCATTTTCACTAAATAGCATCATTGCTTTTTCGGATGCGTATTCTGTCATCTGTTAGTGGATGATTCACTCTTTGTTGCTATTTACTCGCTCGATGTCCACAGTTTTCCCATTGCTGCTATTTCACAGTGCTCAGCCTCAAGCACTAGAGCCATAAGCCCTTGGTTCATAAGTAGACGAATCAAACTTTTCCCCCATTGGTTTCTCTCACCTATCTCATTCTCCACACGCCTTTCGGCTCAATTATGACCGAATGTGACGAGGCGTTGATGAATGACTCTGGAATGAGGAGAGCTGTAATGTGAATATGTTAAAAATGAATGAGCTGAGCTATGCTGGATGATGAGACAGTGATGGGACATGTTCGCTGGCGCCACTGGTGTGGAAAGAATGGAGAGCTCTTATTAAATGCACCTGCTGTTAAGTACCACATATTGCTCTTCATTTTCCCTTGGTACAGCAGTAAAGCCGTACTTTGAGCACTTCATGTCAAGGGAGTGCTTATTTCCTAATGTCTTGCATGCATAGATTAGGGGATAAATTAGAGTAACTGCACAAGAGAGGAACCATTTTCATTGGTGATCAATCTCTGCACTTTTTTAAATTCAAGGTAGATCACACTTAGAGCAAGTTTGGATACAGATCTGACTGTATTTTAGAAATATTTTACACTACTGTTTGAAAGTTTGTGGTCAATGAGATTTTTTTAGTTTATTTATTTATTTGAAAGAAAGTAATACTTTTATTCAGGATTTTTAAACTATAAATCATATTCAAATATAAATTATATAAATTGCTGTTCTTTTGACTTTTCCACAAAACTATTATGCAGAAAAACTGTTTTTAACATTGATTATAATAATAAATGTTTCTCGTGCACCAAATCGGCATATAATCTTTTTATACCAAAGACCCAAAACTTTTGTAGGGTAGTGTACACCATATCGTGCAAATATTAGGTGCATACCTCTGATCTCACCATGATTCACTATTAAAATGAAATGCATACAGTGAGTTGACCATTTTTTGACAGTGAAAGATGATTCTCTAATGATCTCTTTTCAAAGTTTCTTTTTATTCTCTCACCTCTTTTAGTCCATGGTGGCATTCCTGAAAGACCCTGCAGGTGCCCCCCTGTGGGAGGAGAACCCTGAGGCTAAAGATGTTGTTCACATCGAGTCAGAGAAGGTAAGTATCACTCTCTGAAGCTCACTGTAGCGAAGATCGGTTTTCTGCTGAGTATTTATCAGGTGTGGGAACTTCACACAGAACAAAAGACTTGTAGCTGAACAATCTGCAATAGAAGAACCTGTCTATTCTTCAGTCTCTAGAGGCTAAATCTGGCAGCTGGACTGGGTGTCCAGAAACAAATGTGGTCTTAAATGCCCGAGTCTTACATTTTTAGACCATTTAGGTGTGTGAAAAAGAAAAAAAAAAGTTAAATCTGAAGACAGATTAATGATGTTGTAGTATTTCATCCAGTATCGTTTGTTTTAAATAACATTTTCATCTTTATCACAGTAGTGATAAACAGCATTTTTTTTTCTAGGAAAGTCAAACTATGAATGGCTGCACATTCAATGTTAATGAAATACTTGACATACTTGACAGTGAAATAAATTGTGTCCTTTAAAATAGATTGAGTCAAATGTTTTCAGCAATAGCCTCTTTTTAAAACAGAAAGCACACACTGCAGATGACGGTCAACAGCTACACTTTTAATAATGAAGGCTTTGAAACATCTTTGAAGAGCTCATTAATTTCTAACATTTATTTTTGTTTATGTGGTTTAAAGAGTTGATTACTAGCACTGTGCTGGTTTGTGATGAAGTAATGAAGCGATATATCATGTTAACGAAAGTGGCCAGGAAATCTCTGCCCTTGTTTGTTGGTTTTACTGAGATCACCTAAAATTCTTCTAAAATTTATAGCCACTCAGCCCCGAGTGTTTGACAAACTCAATTTATGCTGTTTGGTTTGCAGGACTTCCGTAAGCTGCTGAAAAGAGAGGAGCGGCCCATCCTCATGATGTTTTACGCCCCATGTGAGTCACCTCTGTCTGTAATAATCCCCTACTAGACACTTCATATGATGCAAACTGTGTGCAATCATGCAAGAAGTGCCATGTTCAAGCATAACAAATCCTGTGAAGTTTGATTGTGTGTGTCTGAATCACTGTAGGTTGTGAATGCAGTCGAGATATCATTAAGATGTCCAGCATTTGTCAGTGTGACATAAACAAGAGTTTAACTTCCAAGGACTTTTCTCATTCATCTTAATTCCTCGTGTAGTGCTCAGAGGAACCCAGAAGCTCATTACTGCAATACTAAGTCTTGAAGTTGAGGAATCAGCCAAAATCATATTTAGATTGACATATGTAGAGAACCTCTGGGCAGTACCAAGTCTTTTGGTTTTTTTCTGCCAAGACTCAAGACATTATTCATTGGAAAGTGCTTCTTAACGTGCACGTCTAAACTTAACGTGCAGCCAGAGTTAATAAGACTATCACGATTACCTTTTCTCATTTGGTAAAATACCTTTATAAAATATCTTATATATATATATATGCCACCCGAATTCCGGAAATGTTGGAATGTTTTTTTTAAATTTGAATATATATATATATATATATATATATATATATATATATATATATATAAATAAATTATTAAACAGCAACACTGTTTTAACATAGGTGGGAAATGTTTCTGAGCACCAAATCAGCTCTTTTGAATGATTTCTGAAGGATCATGTGACACTTAAGACTGCTGAAAATTCAGCTTCGCCATCACAGGAATAAATTATTTTAAAATATATTACATTTTACATTTAAATATTACATTATATTTAAAAAAAACTGTTATTTTAAATTGTAAAAAATATTTCACAATCTTACAGTAGTACTGTAATGTTGATACAATAAAAAGAACATTCAATTATCTTACTGACCTCAAACTTTTGAATGGTAATGTAAGTATTAAACTTTGGTATATAACTCATCCCGCACCATTTTTACTATAAACATGGTATCATAATAGTAATATTGAGTAATATTGTGCAGCCTTTCTGTGCAAAAGCATGGTGTGATCATACTTATCACTGTTTTTACCATTTTTTTTTGGATGTGAAATCTAGTCATTTCAATAGGAATATGCTGGACCATGAATTTCTTTTTTGAAAGGATGAAAGATTCTCACACACAGATTTTGCAATGCTCCACTTTGGTCACTTTCACTACATTTGCCTACAGAAAGCTGCTTGGTTTTGAAAGTGACATCTGTGTGAGCTGTGATTCATACATTGCTACATTTGTGGCAGTAGGCTCTGGACTTTTTTCACTAATGCATCTTAAACTGTAACATTTATTCTACATGTAGGGTGTGGCGTATGTAAAAGGATGCAGCCCATTTTCCAGCAAGCAGCAACTGAGACAAAAGGAAAATATGTAAGTACGCTACTAGCATGTCAGAATCCTTTCAGTTTCCTTTTTTTTCCCTGCTAGACTGTATCTCAAGACAGTTTCTGATTCAGTTTTTGAATTACCTAACAGGTGGGATGTTTTGCGAAACCATTGACGTCCCTTTTTTTACAGAACGTTTAGTTCCCCCTCATTAGAAGAATAAGCAATTTTGCTTAAAAGCCCTTCTGCTGATTTCATAGTATAGTTATAGGATACTTCCTGCTGTTGAAGTCTATGGTGAAGTATGGATTATATGCCAGCTCAGCTCAATATCTTTATGCGCACTGCTGGGAGACCCACAGTATACCTCACCACGCATTTTTCTCTCTAAGTCCTTCTCTCTCTTTTTTTTTTTCTTTTTTTTATCTCCCTCCATCTTTTTCCCAGTCTCTCATCATAAAATGTTCACAGAAGCACAAACATAGATGCTTGAACTTTCATCCAAACTAAAATAGTCCAAATCGAAATTGAAATTTTTTTTAAGAAGACCCCGCTGAAAATGTCAAAGCGGGAGTGTTTTCTACTTGGAAGCTTGTGTAAGTCAAAAGAACATTGCTTAGTATTGTGCAGCTGAAACCATGGAAAGGTTCTTTTGTTCCTTTTATCTACTGGTAAACTTAAAGCATTGCATAAACAAAGAACAATCCGCAGAAGAGATTTTTTTAATTATTATTTTGGAAATACTTTATAATATGTTTAAATGTGTTAACACTGGTTAAAGTATTAGATATCATAACCTAACAATGACCTATGCTTTTACATTTTTTATTAATCTGCTTTATTGTTGATTTATATATACACTACTGTTTGGGGTCAGTAAGATTGTTTTAATGTTTTAAAAAAATCTAATGAAGTCTGCATATGTATGATTACATATTTATTAGTATTGTAAAATATTATTAAAATCTAAAATAACTTGGTGTCACATGATCCTTCAGAAATCATTTGAATATGCTAATTTGGTGTTTCAGAAATTGTTGTGTTGCTTGATACATTTTTTTTTCAGGTCTTTTTAACAGGTTATTTTTTTATTGATGATTAGAAGGTTAAAAAGAAAAAACGATCTTGATCAATATAATGCATCCTTGCTAAATAAAACAATTTCTTTCAAAAAAATCTCTCTAACCCCAAAACTGTGAACAGTAGTGTATACTAATAAACTTTTACCATTTCAGCTTGTACATACTATAATTATAGTATTTTGAACAAACATTAATTAACAACAAACTTCAATAAACACTGTAAAATTGTTTGTTTATGATATGCATTAACTGTTAATGAATTGAATCTTACTGTAAATTATTTATTATCATTATTGTTTTTTTTTTTTACATATGCAGGGATATTTAGGCAGTATTTATTTCTCTAACCGCAGACTGATGAGTGAGCACTAGTAAATATGCATAACAAAAGTGTAGCTTGCTGGTACGGACGCGACGTGTAGATTTGCTGCCTCCTGTGTTTCTGAGTTTCCACGTACGTGTGGTGAGAAGCTGATAGCACTGCAGGAACATTGATGGATTTGGGAGGTAATTGCTGGTCAGCAGTGTTTGTCTGCATATTTTTCATTGGCCTGACGGATGCGTACGGGCCACCGGAGACGATTTGTGACTTACTCTAGGATAATATACATTTATTTTGGAATACATCATCAAGCATAGACTGTCATAACGGTGCAGTTTGTTTGAATTAACGGCACAAGCTATATTTTGTCAACTTAGCAATGTGACACGCTATAAAAATGAATGAAGTTCCCTCATGTTTTGATGTGTCCAAACACAAAGTAAACTAAAAGTAGATTTCCTCCGAAACCAAAGTGAGTTGAAATTGCTTTCGGGGGCGATTAGCATGTCAGGTCAAACCTTGCAATGTCATGAGAGAGATGGATATTTACCGTGTGCCACTTCGCTGCATGCCATCTGTATCGACAAGCTTTCTGTTTACTCTCTGATGTGGCCATTCATCTTCATTTTCCTGTATTTGAGGTGCTAGACAGGGATTGTTTGTTTCAAGTCTAATTCATTGCTTTTGTGTAGGTGTTGGCTGGGATGAACGTGCACCCGGCAGAGTTTGACGGGCTCAAACAGGAGTTTAGCGTCAAGGGCTACCCAACCTTCTGCTACTTTGAGTAAGTTTGTCTTGATTCTTGTCTTGAATGCACAAGCAAAGTCACCTTTTGAAGAACCGAATAAAATGGACTAAATCTGATTGATATTAAATCCCTTTTAATGTTACAGTGTATATCTATACCAGTGCCAAGTTAATTATTTTATGCCACAAAATAGGAAGGAAATTTAACTTAATTGTAGGAAACTAGATGGCCAAATAAAAAAAGTCATTGTAATATTAACTTAAGATTATGTTGCCAGCAAAATCATTGTATTTTGTAAGTACTTGATATATACTGACTTTTTTTCTTAAGCAAGTTCTGTTTTATTATGACACTAGCATTGTACATTCATTTAATTTAAAGAAAACTAGGAAAGAAAGATCAGAATAGTACTAAGGGCTGAAGATTTTTTTTGGAGATGTCAGAGCTTTTCCTAGAAGCATTCACCAGTCCTTTTTTTTTTTTCTCGAAACCCCAAATACATGAAATGTCAGCATAAGAAAATGTGAACACTAGTTTTGTGAAGTGTTATTTTTTTAAGTGTATTAGATGGGTTTTTACTTATTTAATCTTATATTACAATACAACAATACTGTTAAATAATGGATAAAGAAAAATAACGAAAGTCCAAGAATTCTATTTAAAGGCTTTCATTATTAAGTTATTCTGTTAATCAAAGATTCATATACATGAAATGTTAATTCTAGTAAATATTTGTTGAAATAGTTTGAACTTTGAGCACAAAATGTTCTTGACCGCTGCACAATGTAGCATTGCAGGTAGAGAATTGATTTGCATTATTTGAAAAAGTACTCGTTTCTTCCACAAAATAATCTTTGCATATTAAAAGGGTTCAAATTAATTCATTTCTGAGACAGTTTTGGGGCAGCTTTTTATATGTAGCTTGCTAGAACTAATAGCCCGAGTAAAAGGCATGATTTATGAGCTTAAATGAATCAGAGAATTTTAATGTGTATTCTCTGCATGGTGCAATTTGGCCAGAGCATGTTTCCTGCATATATACAGATTTGTGGCAGCAACTGTATGCATTTAGCTTCTGTTTAGTGCTCCTTCATTTCACAGCTGTTTTAATTACTAAAAGGTTAATTAAACACGGACGTCCGCCCAAGGCCAGATCTTTACACGACTACACCACACCTCCCCACCTCAGCACTGCTCTTTTAAATCAATTAATATTTAACTAAAGCATTATTTGTCTTCTAATCAAAGA
>SCHK01374717.1:0-11294 GCA_004124795.1 Poropuntius huangchuchieni | reverse complement strand
ATATATATATATATATATATATATATATATATATATTGGTAATATATTAAAGTACCATTGTACTATTGTCAGAGTTTAATCTATTTACATTGTGTTGTAGTTTGGCAACTTAAGTGTGTGTAACAGCTCACGTGTGTACTTCCACAGCTGCCTCAGGCTGGTCAGACTTCTCAGGCTCCTCCTGTGTCTCAGCCGAGTCTGCTCCGTATGCCCCACAGCCAGAGCCCCCTCCGCCAGGCCTCTTCCTCCTCCTCAACATCGTCATCCTCATCCTCGGCTCTTAGCGTCGGGCAGCTAGTCAGCAGTGAGTGTGCTCCATATCTCTACATGTTAACTGGTGGATATATGTTTTTTAGATGAGTGTTAACGAAAATATTCTGCCTTTTCATTCTGTTTTTATCAGATTTTAGTTGATTCTGTCATATAGCTGACCAAACCGTAGACCTAATGAATGGAAGGTTGTGCTTAGAACGGCTTTGGCCTCGAGAAGCACCACATATAAATCACTCCCTCCAGCCTGTCAGAGCCACGGCGGCCCTTTTAAAAACTGTTTTACTTAGATAAATTCTCATTTGTCATAGCCAATTGGCCTAAAACCATCTGCAATGGAGTTTTAAATTCAATAAACAGGAAGTTGCCATTGATCAACTTGCTGTGGATATAACCAATGGACTGTTGTGTTTTCATTTTTTTTCTCTGTTTTGTTTTGTTCAAAACATACACAATACCTTTAGCATTCTCTATTCATTTCATCAGTTTACCGCCGCGGCGCAGCTCTCCATGCCAGATTGTGTTTGTCGCGATGTCCTTCGCTAACGTTAATTCCCCAGAACATGTTTTGAATGGAGGGGGAAAAAAAAGTCTGACTGACCCCACAGCCACCACGTTCAGCTCAGATGGAAAAAATGTCTTATTTTCAAGGACCATGCACGTTTTGCATTTGGCAATTTTTTTTTGTATTTTATTTGATGTGGTGGAAATCATAATAACAGTATCAAAACACACTTTTTGGGTTGAGACATGAAATCGGGTCATGGTTGTCCTTTTGGGGTCAAACTCTTAAATCTAAGAACGTTCTTAAAAAGGAATTCATTTTAACAGTTCAGCAATGAATGCAATAACAAGGCAAAAGGCAATGTGCCCTGACAGTTTGTCATAAATGATTATTATGTTTCTAAAATACAAAACTGCTGCACTTAACTCAGGGATTTTCAATATTGCACAGAAGCAAGTTCAGGTTTCAAAATCTGATTTGCATATGAGGAGTGACAGGGTGCTGGTTCAATAGCTTTTGACTTTAAATATGTCTGATGGATTCTTTTAATAATTCATTCATAATGACGCCCATGAATTATTTAGTCGGCCAAACTTTTCTTATGTAAGCAAGATGTAAGACCACCTGGCAGTGATGTATAATACCCAATCACGTTTTATTAGCCTAAAATGCTGTCTTGAAACTACAGACCCTGAAGTGCAATTGTAAAGCTGCTATATGAATCAAATTGAAATTGAATATTTGCATACCTCAGTCTTTAATAGCAAAATGACCTATAATAAGGTATAAAATGAATATGCATTGCTTTCAGAAAGGCATTTTTGAATGCAATTCAGGAAAGGATTCATTTGAGAAGTGTACTGTGATTCCAGTTTGCCGAACAGATTTCAACCTAGTGTTAATTTTAATGTCACTGGCTTTCACGCTTAGATTATGTAAGCCTGGAAATCAGAAACCATATCTTAAGAAAAATCTGTCAATGGTCGGAAAATAACACAGGAATAATAGATGAATGGAAGCTATTTTGAAGTCATTCATGTCATGCATTTACTCTCTGAAGATTCTCGAGATATTCCTGTTATATTAGATCATGCAAGATAATAACAAGATGATGAAGATAAGTCAAAACAAAAGCGTAAATGCAGTATATTGAAAAAGTAAACTGAAATGATTTCATAGAAACTGTCCTTTATTCAAGCATTTGCTTGAAATAGCTAGAAGCTCTTCAATGTCGGTATAAAATACAGGCGAAATTGGAGTAGCATTGCATTGTTTTAAGGTTATGAATTTGTGAATGGAGAGCTGCAGCTTTATTCTTTCTCCTCTGTTTTACAGACCCTCAGACTGCCCCCAGTGAGGTAGATGGTGTGAACCTGGAGGAGATTCGAGAATTCGCCAAAGCGTTTAAAATTCGCCGGCTGTCTCTGGGTCTGACTCAAACTCAGGTGGGCCAGGCTCTCAGTGCAACTGAAGGCCCTGCCTACAGCCAGTCTGCCATCTGCAGGTATGGAGGTCTAACAGCTATAACAATTTTTAAAAATGAATAAAAACGTGCATTATATTATATTATATTATATATTATATTATATAAAAAAGGGCAAACCATAACTTAATCCATAACACAATCAGGTGATCATAATCTATAAATTGGTAGATAGATAGTAGTCTACTTTGTGCATTAGTGTCACCCAGGTTTACATACAAGTAATACCCTATTTATATTTAACTACAAATAATTAAGATGTTAACCGGAGATGTTAAATGATGTGCAATTTATGTCAGACACGTCTGTTTTAGTCTAGTCTGTGCCTGTCTCCACTCATCTTTGCTCTGTCTATATGAAAAGATTCAGTTACTAATGTAAAATACATCAGCTGTGGTATTACAAGAAGCACTTAAACCACTTAATAATTTCTAAGGTCCATTGCCATGTATTCACATGACATTTAGCTGAAAGGAACTTGACAGGGCTTGACTTTTAATAAACGTGGTTTTCCACAGTGGAACAGCAAAACGGATTTGGACATAAACTGGGACATTTTGCAGCATTAGTAAATCAAATATTTAACATCATCATTATAGTGCAAATTCTGTTTTTCATTGAGGGCACTTTAGTAGTTCCTGTATACATCAGGGAAAAAATTGCACCAAAAAGAAGACAAATGTGATGCAGATTACAGATTACAGTAAAGTTATTTTTTTTGTTGATCTTGAGGATCTTGAGGAGTCGAGTAAATCGATAATATGTAAATGTTACAGTTTTGGTACTTAGAATTAGTAAATAATAAAATAGTCCAATTAATTTGAAATAAGGTAATGTATTTTTTTAATTGTGAGATGCAGTGTGTTCTGAGTATATTTTACATTTATGATAGTTCTCACAACATAAACAAGGGTTACGTGCCTGTAAGTGTACTGTTTTCAAGGAAAGTGCAAAATAAGAACACTACTCGAAATAATACGAAATACTATGAACAGTACTTGAAATAATAAAAACACAACATGCATTAATTATACTTGAAATAAAATTACTCAAACCTTGTTTGAATGAACTTGCTACACATCACTTTGACACATTAAGGTTTATAGTTCAGACTTTCCTGTTTCCTTTTCATTTTAATGCAGCAGGATTGTAAAAGTCTTATGGTTCGTCTGATGAGACACTTGCGTTTATCTGACATGCCGCCGTCACACGCTTTTTAAAATTTCATCATATCAGCAACGAACGACCGATAAAACCTGAAATTGCTCGGTGGAGGGAGAGTGAGGGAATTCCTTATGAAGCTTCAAACTAGTGCAGAAAGTCTTAAAAATCCTGCATGAAATATTTAGCCGCATACATTATTTATATATTTATAGCATACATTAAAAGCCATTAGTTTCCAAAATAAACAGGTGATGTGATGTTTTTCTCTATATGCGTCCTTTCATCTCGTCAGAAGGGAAGGGCGGATTTTTTTTCATTATTTGTTCATTTGTATGACATTGGACATGACAGTGTGCAGAGTGTTTTTGGCTTTAAAGGCAGACTTCACATGCTTTAGTTTAGTTAACATCAGCAGAGACAAGAGGGGAAAGAGGTGAACGCGTTTTCGCTTGTGAGTGTGTGAGCTCTTGGGGCTCTTGTAGTCTTTGCTCAGTCAAACTCGGCCTGACAGATGTCTCTATCTTGTCCGATCTCATAGTTCACAGAGGAAAAAAGCTTTATTGGTTCGTCTGAACAATCACAAAGGTGCATCGTCAAACTGATCAGAGACAGGGGTCATTATTAAAGCCCGGAGAATCCAGATGCCTTATGACTGATGTAAAGCATTTGACATCACTGCAATGAAATCATAAAATACACGTTTGACATACTCAATTTATTGCGAATGTAGTAAATACTGTTGATAAATATTCAAATCTTATTATTATTATTATAATCGTTTGTTTAAATCTGTTAAATACACCATACTCAGTGCGTCAAATTAAATTTTCCTCCTTTTACACGGTGCGGTTCACAGCCGTTCCTGGCACAAGCCCTCTTTTGCATGCACCGTTGCACACGGATGCTCATAAGATGTCATATCATCACATAATTGCGAGATGGGAATCGCTTTTCCACTTTTAAGCCGTGTGGATTTACAACATTAATCCACACCAAAACACTGGATTCACATCAATGATTCATGTCTCAGGCTGCAAAGCTGCCATCTATAATTTGCACGACAAATTGGGCAGAAGAGCTGCTTAACATGACTGTATATATATTTAATCACACCTACTTTTCCTACTTCAGTTTGCCTGCTTCATTTCTATCTCAAGGCTGCCCTCTTTATTAATCTAAAACAATATATAATAAGAAGAATTTATCCGTTCTTACCGGACCTCTTTTGAATTGGAAGTGCAGAGAGAATTTGTACCATATATATTTAGTAAATGTTCAGATCAAACCTTTGAAATTTTGTCTCAAACATCCTTGACATAGAGTAGATGTTATTAACTGCATTACTTACATTTATGATTTGAGTCTGGGATTTCGGAGTTGGAAACTATACAGCATATATAGATAATAAGACACACACACACACACACACACACACACACACATATATATATATAAAATAAAGGCATAATAATAATTTATAATGTTACATTTCAAATAAACATATTAAACATGAAACATATAACAGAATGATTTCTGAACTGATGAGTGGATTAATGGCTGATGAAAATTCAGCTTTTCCATTACTGGAATAAATCACATTTTAAAATATATATGCCAATAGAAAACAGTTCCTTTAAACTGTTAATAATATTTCATAATACACTGTATTTTTGATCAAATAAATGCAGCCTTGTTGCGTATGAGAGACATTTTAAATGTTTATACCAGTGTCACATTTATTATTGACCAATTATTGAACAATAACAATTATCCCTGCTCTTCCTTCCTTTTCTGAAAATAAATAGATATATAAATAAATAATAACAATAAAATAAAAGAATAATAATATTGTTACTGCGACAACCCAACCCAGTTTTATATGACTTATGATAAGGCTTTGATTTTTGTTGATACTGTTTCCTGTTCCAGCTACATTAGCATTATTATATGTCCTGCTCTCTCTCTCTCCAACCAGAAGCTGAAATATTTCACTTATTTCTAGTATTATTGCAGTGAACGGGGTCTAAAATTAGGAAATTGAATAAAACATGACTTAATAAATAAGTTGGCATATGCCTGGACTCTGTATTGTTTCCTGCTCGGTTGGATTTAACAGTGTGCTGTCACTCATCTCCGTGCTGAAAAAACGTCTTTGCGTTTGAGGACCTGGGAGAGCGAGGGCCTTTGCCCCCGCTTCAGGCGTCTTTTCAAATGCCAGTTAAGATTCCATCAAAGGCCTCCTCACAGGAGCCTGTCCAGGAGTTCAGGACCAAGAGAGACTATGTGTTGTTTCAGAGAGCAGTAGTTCACCTCTCTCCCCTCTCTCAGCTGGGCTTTTCTCCGGCTGCCTGACAGATGTCCATGTGTTGGATAGGAGCGCAGGTCAGGAAACTCACTGAAACATCTCTCCATTAAAGTCTGTACAGACACACTTTGGAAATCTCCCCATTCAGTGGAGTCATTGGAGACAAAAGCTCTTTTTATGGATCTTCTGTAACTATTCACTCTGTGGCTGGGTATACAGGCTTTAGATCAGATCGGTGCTTCTCAAGGGGTTTTATTTCAGAGTTTACATTGACATCAAGTAGAGAAAGACTACAGTTTTTTTAACCATGGCTCAACAATATGTAAAATATCTGGGGCCAGATTTACCAAACAGGGTAAATTAGCATGAGAGTGCAAATCCAAAACAGAGCCGATGGGTGTGGAAATTTAAAACACAAATTAAAGAACACAGACACAATATTTCATTTACATAATGACCAATGTAATCTACCAAGCGCAGCGCAAAGCGTAAAGGTATTTTAAAAGGATATTTAAATTAATATGTGTGGAAAAAATCCTCTCCCTTCTACCACGCGCCCTCTGTTTTCTGCGATGCCTCCTCCTAGCAACAACAAATTCAACCATTTGAAACGCAGTATAGTTTAAGACGTGTTTTTTTTAGGGGGGCGTTAAATAATGGCGCAAATACCATTAATTTGACTAGCACGGACATTAATTTTGATACGCTCCTCCTATAAATTTTGCATCTGAAATGGAAACTCCTACAAATGCATATTCAATAAGGTCAGGCGCAAAAATAACTGTCCACTTCTTTTTACCGCTAATTCGTCACTGCGCATTTTAGTATATACTGACAGTATAAATTTAAAGGCAAAATACGGTTTGCACTGGCGCAAGCTGTTAGAAAATCTGGCCCAAAGGCTGAAAAATAAAAGATATATATTTGTTTGTTAATGTAATATAAAATGTAATTCTAAGTTATAAAATAAAATTTAAAATAATTTTTATCATGTTCATTAAAGAATTCATAATTATAGATGTAACGCTTAATTATACCTTAAATAAAATGAATATAATATGAATCATTATTAAAAATTGTATAAATACATAATTATTTTATATATTTTTATGTAATGTATATTATCGGTTTTGTTTGTGTATGTTCACCTCCCTTCTGAAAATTTTGATTTGGCACAGTTTGTTTATTTTGTTCTTTGCTTTTTAAGACAAAATCTTGTCCACTCACAATTCCCATAATTCAGTGAAAACCCAAATAAAAAGCCACATAGTTACCAGGAAAATATATAAGTGTAAAACTACTTACCATGACAAATTTTCCACTGTTGTTTTTGAACAGAAAGCAAAGTTTCACCTAAATATTAGACTGATTTACCTCCCTGGAGACCCCATAAACTTGCAGACATATTCAAAAGTGAAGGTGAAAATGTATTAGCATTAAACATTAAATGAGCATCAGGGTTGCTTGGAAAAGTTGGAGAAGTGTATTCAAATGTGTGTGCGTTTGAGTGAATAATTTAAGCCATTTGTGAATTAATAATGCTTTTAATGTTTTATTGCATGCTTGTGTTATTTATTTGACAATATGTATTAAAATCTCTCGGAGAAGAGAGAATTCCTAATAATATGTTATGCCATCTGTGGCTCTGATTGTACAGAAGAGCTAGACGAGACAAATGCGAAGCCATTAAATGAATTCGTTCTTTATGATATCAGTCAGGTGCTTGTTTGTTTTTGGACCGGCCCTTGGAAGAGTCCTCTTGGTTCAATGCATCATGGGTACAGAGAGTCAATCAAAGCAACACATGAAAGAACATGCTGTACTGGAGTGCAAAACTAGCTCTTTGGGCTTAGATTAAATCATTTCCCAGCACGCAACAGCTGAAGCCATGCGGTTGAAGGCACGAAACACTCTGTCCCATTGCCGGCCTGAACCAAGAGACCCCTTCTTCTGGGCAACTGGGTCAGACAGGAAACCCCTCACCCGGTCTGGGCACTTGAGTAAGCTTGTTCTCTCTCAATTCTCCCCCAGACACACCATCCTGAGAAGCCACTTTTTCCTACCACAGGAAGCCCAAGAGAACACTATAGCTAGCAGTCTGACAGGCAAACTGAACCCTGGCCTTTTATATCCTGCCAGGTTCGAGAAGTTGGACATCACCCCAAAAAGCGCCCAGAAGATTAAGCCCGTGCTGGAGCGCTGGATGGCCGAGGCGGAAGCCCGCCATCGCTCCGGTATGCAGAACCTGACCGAGTTTATCGGCAGCGAGCCCTCCAAAAAGCGCAAACGCCGGACCTCTTTCACGCCGCAGGCCCTGGAAATCCTCAACAGCCACTTCGAGAAGAATACTCACCCCTCCGGTCAGGAGATGACGGAAATCGCCGAGAAACTGAACTATGATCGCGAGGTGGTGCGCGTTTGGTTCTGCAATAAGAGGCAAGCATTGAAAAACACTATAAAGAGGCTTAAACAGCCCGAGCTCGGGCCGGTCGCACCGATGGACCCTCTGGTTGATAATATGGAGGAACACCCTTAGCTCGAAACGGGCACCATGAGGCGAACACACACCGATGGCGAAACTTCTGATGTTGTGGACTTAAAGACCTGGACGATTGCTATCCGATGCACCATCGACTGGATGAACTGTCAACAAAGGCAAAAAGAAATATTTGTCAGTGTTATCATCACAAAAGCAAAAACCAAAAAAGTTCAGAAAAAAGAGAGTTGTGTGAGAATTATAGTGCTGATTCATAAGATTGTGAGGAGTTAAGAACAAGGATCTTATTTAAATCAAGGATGGTGAAGAAACTACTTACCAAAGTTTGTTGCATCTGATACCTGAGCTTTTTTAATTGTAAATGTGTTTTACATTTTTACATTTTTACTGGGGAAAAAACAAAAAAACAACAAAAAAATCAAAAAAAAGAAAGAAAAAGATTCATGTGATGGGGTAGATGGGTGTGACATTTGATCTTTGTCTTATTTTATCACTTGGGTTTTTATGTAAATATTTCTGGTAAATTGTCACCAAATTGAAATCACAAGTTCCAAAAAAACAAACAAACAAACAAAAAAAAAATCTTTGAGAAGTTTATTTCAAAATTGTCACGTTTCTGCTGTCTGTAAGGCCATCGTCAAATGTATCATCTCACTCTGTTCATAAACATTAAGGCATCCGTCATGAAAGAGTGCACTTGGGAGGAATATTTTGCAAAGAGATTCTCAGTGAACATGTCACAGATATCCACATTCGTTGCAGCTGTGATTAAAGCTATTTAATGGTGTTGCCAAAGCCTCCTAGCCAAAGAACAAGGACATTGTATGTCATACCTTGGCCTGAACCATTTTATCCTTTTCATGTGATCGGATGATTTTATTTTTAAAAGCAAAGGGTTACTGTTTTATTTTACTTGTCATGCGCGATAAAAAATATATACATATATATATATATATACATATAAAGATTTCAACTAAATGAGATGAATTACTTTTAAAGATTTCACCTGGGTTATGCAAGTTATCTTTTGTCTATGTGTCTTTTTCATTTTCGGTGCTTAAGGTTTTTATTGTGTCAGACTTTCTCAGACAGAGTATTTGATTAAATCAAAACATTTGACTGAATATACACCTTGATATATAAAAACGGCACCATCCTACAAACCTTAAGCCCATCTTACAGTTAGATTTAGAGTAATTTTATGAATTGTTTTTTAGTCTTTTGTTTTCTTATGCTTTTTTATTGTATAGTTCTTATATTGTATAACAAGCATTCCAAATGAAAATAAAAGTAGTGGTCGACTGGTATCTAGAAAGCAAGATGATCGATTTAACGCTGATGTTAAAATAGCCAATGGTTCAATGATAGCAAATGTTAAAAGTATTTAGCTGTGGACATGATTATTCAACGCTATCTCGCGACCAGTTTGTACGAGGTGGCTAATTCGTACGAATTTGTACGACCTTACTCATACGATTTTTCTGGACCCCAGTGACGAGTGGGTTTAGGGGTAGGTCAATCGTACAAATTCATACAAATTAGCCGTCTTGCAAAGTGTTGGAATATTCACTTCATACTTAAAGACAACAAAGGGAGTAAAAATAGTCAGTTTACAAGTAAATGAAGTCTTTTCCTGCAACATTAAAGATGAAAAATGCTGTATGGCATTTAAATCCTTTTCAGCAGGCAATTTGCTGAAAACTACTCAATATTTCCAAAAGCAGTGACGATCATGTTGATAACAATCCTATAATTTTACTGGTTTGCATCATGATTTTGAACAGAAACGGCAAGAACAAAGCAAATCTTTTGAGGTATTTATGCAAATGCAATTCATCACAATGGGCATTTGCTATAATTACAGTTACAAAAAAATTGTCTGGCTTCTGACAGCTACGTAACCGATATCTGTCTGATTGCATGGACTCAGCTCATATTGTTTAAGATGACATTCCCCCGGCCCGTTCATTTTCATGAATTCAGAAGCATGGCATTTGTGTGTGGTTGCAGAGACAAGGACGTCTTAAGGTATACAGGCTTATGAAATAAAGCTGTAACCAAAAATTCAAACCAAGAGACGAGAATCTAAGTTCCGCCTTTGCTCATCTTTTCAATGCTGGACCAAAGCTCAATAGTTATATGCACATTGTACAGAGAAATGGCTAAATGTCGCTGACAATCTTGAAATATGTAACTGATTGAAGAAAACTGATTAAATGGAGTATATCATTAAAATTACCTCAGCACTGTCCTGCTAAGTAGTGAGCAATGTCGTAACATGGTACCTTTCTGCAAAGGTTCACAGCAAAACACAAAGGACTTGTGTACATGTTTGTAAGTAGTTTTTATGACCATCTTAGATTGATTCTCACCTGCTTTTCTTTACGATGTGCTTTCCAGGGTCACGTGTATAGAGCAGACATTGTTACATGACTTACTTCTATTTTATTGTTTAGTTTCTGCATTGTTGTTTGTTTATCTCCTTTCACTATGTAAGATACATTTTTGAGTTTAATTGCCTGGAATTGCCCCGTATAAATGGGGAACAAAGAAAACTTTGCGGTTCAACTCAATTGCTTTTGAAAGATGATGGAAAACCTTTGGAGATTTATTGGAAGAACACACACTGGTACACATACACGCATAAACACACACACACACACACACACACACACACACAGTCGAGTTTGAAATGTTGTTATTACTCTCAAGACCTCGAAACCAAAGCTGTTTAACCTGCTAAGGATGCTTTAAATTTTATAGACTGAAAACTGTATGTATTATATAGAGCAATATCTGTTCGGTCAGTTAAGCTGCACTTTGTGTATTTCTTAACAGCTTCAAGTCTGTCACATTAATTTGTACCATAATAATTAATAATAAACAATTGTTTGACATGAAACACGCTGGCTGCATTTCTTACTGAAGAATATATTACACAGCATTTTAATTCACATTAAAAAAACAATATATATAATAATAATATCCAGACAATATTTAAAGATATAAAGGAAGATAAAAAAATGTAGACCTATAAAGTGAATACTGCTATTATGCTCCATTCACACCT
>SCHK01374689.1:504-11964 GCA_004124795.1 Poropuntius huangchuchieni | reverse complement strand
ATATTGTGCGTTGCAGTTTCTCCCATTCATAAGTATAGGAGGGAATCGTCTTTGTATTTCTGTAGTCTTTGTCATTAGTTACATGGCATGTATGGCCCAGGTAATTGGCTAACATGTAGCTTTCTCCAGGTTGTTTGCTTACTGTGTGCTGTATTTGTCCAGTTGATGTTATTAACCATTAATATGCAATATTAATATATAACCCATATAACCCAGGGTTACAAATATGCTGTGTGAAAAACCTGACTACTGTAAAGCATTAACAGGATAGATGCTACTGGGTTAACAATTTTAAATGTGTGCACTAGTCTCTTGATTTTCCTCTTGTTCTTTGCTCTCTCATTCTTTCTCTCTCACTCTCTCTCTCTCTCTCTCACTCTCTCTCTCTCTCTCTCTCTCTGTGTCATTTCGTTCTCTCGTCTTGCTGTCTCTTCCCATGTCTCACTTGCTTTCTTTGTTGATCTCTGGGTGCTTGAGGCAATAAGAGGAAGACAGAGTGATTTCTCTTTCCTTCCTTTCAAAGGTCCAGATGGACATTTTCTGCCCGTCGAGCGCATGAACAACTGTGGCACTGCGGCACCCCTAATTCTCTCAGCCCTCCGTCAGGCAGGGAAAAGGGGAACAGGGTTGTGCTGCAGAGAATCGCTGTCTTATACTCCACTTCCTTTTCTGACCTTTCAACCACTGCATCAGTTTACCTCACCAACTCGCTCAGGTTAAGCCACAGAAATACAAATTCCTTCTACATCCTGGGCTGCAGGATAAACCAAAACATCAATACCATAGCCAAACCAGAGCTGAATTCACCTGGTTTTCTAGATGCTGTGAAAATGTGTAAATTCTTTGCTGTTTTCTCTGCCGTGACTGGAGGTGTTGGCATGTGTGGTAGTGTAGCTGTTTGTTTACTCAACTCTCGGAGGTGACTGTGGTTTGGAGTGGTGAGCGGAGGCCTTTATTGGCTCTCTTTTGTATTGTGTTGAGTTAAAGTGGGAGGATGACTAAAGAGCTCTTCATCACCCTGTTCTTGTTAACGACTCCTCATCATATGCTGAAACCACAACAGACGAAACCTTTGAACTGTGGCATCTTCAAGCGGAATGTTTCCTTTTGCCTGGCAAAAGCATAAATGTGTTTAATTGGTCACTGTGTTTGAGGTGGTGAGAGAGTATGGTTGATATTTTTATACATTTTATGAGGCATTATAATATGGTCTAAAATGAAACTAGCTATGTAAAGGAAAAATCCTTTGAAATTTTAATGGGTATGTGGGTGTAAATGAACTTTACCACTTTAAATACATTTTAGTACGTCATTCATAACTTTAACATTAAGCAGGGTGCAGATTATGGGGGTTTGGGGAGGTCTCTTCACCCTAATTAAGGCTGAAACTGTCTAAAGGAAGCCAGAACAAAAGTTGTGAAGGCTATAGCAACAGTAGGTTGGTTGACCGTTTTCTGTTAGGGTCAAATTTGGCTGGTACTTTGACAAGACATAAAAAGTAAAATACATTCTGTCTGGAAGAGCTGAAAAAGTTGAGGCCCCCAATAGTCTTTGTATAATTCACACAGTGATTTGAAATGTTACAGACAAAAGCCCCATACAGGCAATTCTATTAGTGAGAGGATGTGAGCTTAGAGAGTGTCCCTTGCCACTGGGGTGCTCTCGCTTAAGTGGGAAATGGAAAACCGTTTGCCTAGTGTGCAATGAGATCTAATCCTAAGATCACAATGAAAGAGCAGAACTTTAAGATTTGTTACATGAGTTTTTAAGGGGCCCTAGAACAGACCCCTGAGGAACACCTATCCAAGGAATCTTTTTGACTTATTAGTGAGACACCAGGGGGTTGCATTTGTTTGTACAGACCCGGTATATTAAGCAATAAATAAGGACTTTCTTAATTTAGTGTTCCCTGCATGCTGTTTCAATGTTTTTGCTGTTCCACTTCTGGTACTGGTCTGAAACAGTTTTATAAAAACTTGCTGCACAAGGACTTAATTTAAAACACTTTAACAATGGTTTAAAAGCTCAGAGTGCGATGACAACATCCTTTAGAGAGGAATTAGCCTTTGGAAAAGTTAATTTGTTGTAAGTAGGTGCTATCCTTGTAATCCACAACTGATTAAATGGATCAGCGGTGCCACAATGTCATGTAAGAAAATCAGTAGAAAATCCAGGTAATCCATTGCAAATGCTGAGGCCTCATTGATATTTTTGATTAAATTGCCCTTATACTCAAGCCGGCTGATATGTTTTTCTGTTTCTCTTGCTCAAATAGTTTTTGTTTTCCTAAGTGGTTCTGGTCAACATGACTCAGTCTTCTGTCAATCAAAAGACAGACGCATTACTCAGGTCCTCTTTGACAAGTTGTCATTAATCTGTATTGTCTGTTTAGAGGCTTTTTTCCTTTGTTGTTCATCTATCTTCTGTTCCTCATCAGAATTTTTTCCTCATATTCCCTATAGATCTACACTGATTGGGCAAACCATTATTTGGCCAAGTCCGGCTGTCCGAGGCTTATTAAGGACCTGACTCAGGACATACCCGATGGAGTTCTGCTGGCAGAAATCATCCAGATAATAGGTAAGGGTACAATCGTACACGCGCACACACACACACACACACACACAAATACACACAGTGCAGGCTAATAAATCTTCACAGCTCATTTGAGTGATAAAATTATTTGTGTAAAACATAACTACTTAACTGCGATTCAGCTTTAAGTTATTCTGCTCACGTTAAACTGGATTAGAAGCCGTAGAAAATCAGCAACATGAGAATTGAATGCTATTTCAGCACTATTAAAGCATGTGTCTCCCATGTGTTCACTTTAGTGAGCCCAGAGTGGTGTGCGTTGTGTGCATGTGTGTCAGTCTGTCTTTTTTATTTTTCCTTCTTTCTTTCTTTCCCCCATCCCATTTTCCCCTCCTCTGGGTTGTCCTGAAACTTTATTATGAACCTCTAGCATACAATGGCAGATCTTATGTCACAAACTCGCAACCAACAGCTGATGAATTAACAGCCGTTCATTTTCTCAGCATTTTCTCCCACACTGCAAACATACACATGCTCATTCAATCACAAGCTCTCACAAACTGCAAAGGCAAACTTTCTTGCCTCATGATGGTAACCTGTGGATGGAAAGGCAAGAGTTTGTGTTACTGCAGATGTTTTACCCAGCTATATCTCTGTTGCAGCTAATGAGAAGGTAGAAGATATCAACAGCTGCCCCAAGAGTCACTCTCAAATGGTAAGTTTTTTTTTCTTTAGTTGTAATGTAATACTTTAGCAGCATGATGCCTGTTCTCTCCATTATTGTTTATTTTCTATGTTTTACTGTTTTTCCCTGACATATTAACTTTATACCACATCTACCAGTCCTGTTTTTTTGTGAACATTTATCAACTATAAATCATTCTTACAGATAAATATTTTGATCAAAAAGCAAAAAATGCTGTAAACAAAATTATGTTTAAATTAAAATAATTAAATTAATTGAAATTGATAGTGAAGGAAACAACTCTCCGGTTTTCATGCAAATTAAAATAAAAATATTTATTTATTTGTTTATTTACTGTATGTCACAACAGTATTATAAGTTATTTTTATAGCATATTAACTACTATACTATAAACAGCACATGTAACTGTGTCTCATAAAATTGCACCTGTCAGAAATACAAGAAAACACGATTATTTTGTTACATTATGCTTTTGCTGATTCTCCAAAATAAAGATTCTTTGCTGTTATCTGTGTAGGTAAGATCGTATATGCTTATGTTGTGTTTCTACTGTAGCACATTGCAGTGATTAAACTCTTGCTAAGCTGTACTAGAGTAAAGGCTTTAGTGGCCCCACAGGTCTTTTCTGCAGTAGAATGGCCCGGCCGAGTCCTGGGCTATAACTCTCTGCATGTCAATGAGTACAGCAGAGAATCCTGGGATAGTTGCTGTGGGCTTCTCCTAACAACTCCCATGTAGGTATGCTTGTCAGATTGGAAGAGCACAAAGACCCCAGTAAAAGCTTACGTTCAAGGCTAACTGTGGTGTGTGTGTGCGAGTGTTTTGGGGGAGGCGTAGGAGGTTTCATTGTTCCATTCAGTGCCCATTGATCTTGCACCTGCTGCCAGCATGAGTGTGCACACGTATGTAGAGGTTTTACACTGAGGAAGTGTGTCTGTTTATGAGAAACTGTTACGGGAAGTTGAGGTTATAGAGGAATTTGACATAAACACACTGTATCGCAGCCAAGCTTCACAACCAAAACATCAGTACATCGTTGCAGATTGGCGGGAGACTTGAGGTTTTGAGGTTGAGGTATTTGCCAGTATTTGATTGATAGGAACAGATTATTGTGCAAAAACATCACGTTTTGTTGATGGATAGGATGCTGTTATACAGGGTTCTTAAATAGATTATAGGAATAGTTTAGCTGAGATTTTTTTTTTGTCCATGCAGTGAATGTCAATATGCCAACATATTAGTAACATTGTTGGTGGGACGCATGTATACAAAGTGACCCAGTTAACTGAATTGTTAACTGAACTTTTCTAAAAGACATTTTTGTGTCTTCCACACAATCATAGCGGTTTGGAGCTAGTCCTTTAACCAGCTCCACCTTCCATAAACAAGCTTAATCAGAAAAATCGTCCTGGTTAACCAGCATTTTTTACTGGTTTGCCATTAAAATTCATGCTTGTTTAAGCTGGTCTTTTCTGGAGGGTGTTGTGTAGGATGGGGTCATTTATGTGTGTTAAATGAGAGGATAAGAAATATCCTGGCCACAGCCTGGTTAACGTGTTCAGGAATAAGTCAGGAAGCTAATCTATTGTGCCCCTTTTCCTGTATTTGTTACTGTGTGGCAGTTAATATTAAACAGTAAATCACGTCAAGCCTCATTGCTGAGAGAGTCGGCAGTCTGCCATTGAGGAATAATCAATTATAACTATCCTTCAGAAAGGAAATTCCTTATCGATTAGGATTAGATAGCCGATAGCCCTCCATGCATTTTCTGCTACGAACCAATAAAAATTTACAACTTTGGCATTAGTAAAAAATGCTTGCTCACGTCCATTAAAAGCACCTGTTAAAAGTGACTCAGCTTCAGTTAAATGAGTGTACTGTTGGGTGCTTTCCCAGGCAGTGAAGATGGTTGCTAAATTACATGCGTAATAAACTCTCTCTCATTGATCTGATTGGTCTCTCGGGGCTTAATTAAACTGGCATGAAGAGAGGCAGATAAATCGCCGCCTACAGGCTGTCTGTTCATTCACTGACCCTTATGGAAACGTTTGTCTTTTGAACCGCAACTGCACCAGAAGCTAAAAAGGTAAGACCCACTTTTCCCAAAAGGAATGGTTACAATCCCAAGGCTGGTATTCTGATTAGTCTGGAATTCTGAACATGTCGGTCCACCAAATGAGCCCTCACTGCCATTTGTGGCCTAGTCAGTGAGAGACGGCTATTTCTGGAGGTTAAGCATCAGAATGGGAGTTCCCCTGGACATGAGCATATCCCATAAGCCTGCCTTGATTAGCAGATCCAGGGATTGCAACACGTGGAGATGTCCCCCAAGGCATGTACACAGATTTCTTTGTACATAGACCTCTCCGAGATCATCAGAGGCGACATATTGGAAAATTGGCCGATTATATATGCAGTTTGTAATCTCATTTAGTATTAACACTAAGATGTCACTGAGGAGTCTCTTGGCTTCTTAGTGGTTGTTTTGTGGCTGACGGCGGCTTCATCAAATCCCTGTTTGCACCTCTTTCCTCTCTCATCAGGCATTGTTAGGACAAATTCAGTCTGACAGTGTTGTCTCGTCCCTAAAACTGGAAACCGCAGGAACTGAGCATGCAGAGAGTGCCTTTGAACACAAGAAGACACCCTCCAGCTCGGAAAAAGACAGAAGGAAATCCAAAGAAATCCGAACAGGGCCGTAAAAATCTATTCGACTGAAACAAAACGTCAGAATACTAATCTATGTAATTAACATTGCACTTCAAAAGGCTACAGATGTGTAGGCACATAATTGGACTGCACTTCCCAGAATGCACCACATAAATGTCGGTATTGTAAACTCTACAGGTTGTAACCGCACGTCTGTCTATATACAGTATATATATGAGTTGCTGCCAGTGTCTTCTGCAGGTTTGAGTTTGTGGCCATCAGGAGAGGCTGACTGATTGGCTACCGCTCCAGGTCGTGTGGGAGGACTGGTGCAGTTAAGTGTGTTAGGGCTTGTAAAGTGGCTGCATCATCTGGGCTCCATCTGTTAGCAGCGTACAGCCTGACAGCTGAGAGATACGCTCCTTGCTTCGTCAAAAGACATCAGCATATCCCTCTGATGGCATACCGCATTCACCTTCATGTGATTAATACAGCATTCCACCCAACTGTTGGCTAGAGAGCACAGGATGCTCAGCTGGTTTACCCTGCTAGATATCAGCTGGCTGGTCCACATGATGTCAGGATCAATGAAGCACTTAATTGATGGACTTTGGGTCTTTATTGAGTTTGTTTGGTTAGTTAACATATTGGTTCATGACGAAATTGATTAGGTTATTAGATTTGGTCAGTTATTAAGTTAGTTTCTCGAGAATAAGCTTTGGAACTTTATTTAGTTAGTTTGGTTAATTGGTAAGTTAGTGTCGATTTAGTTTTTTTTTTTTTTTTTGAGAAACACGACTGGCTTGGTTTGGTTATTTAGTGAGTTAGGTCATTGAAAAGATGGATTTTTGGACTTGTTTGAGTTAGATTTTTAGTAGCTCACTAACAAGTGTTCTCTAAATAGAACACATTTGCATTAATCATAAGCACACACTTTTTTATGAAGTATCTTACAAATGTTTTGTTTCTTTGTTTTTGTTTTGCTTGTTTAATAGCATAGTGTGTTATAGTTTCTTTTTGGGGCCATATAAGACCAAAAAATAGCTTAGGTTGTTTTAAGATGGACTTTTCCGTCTTATCCCTTTTTTCCCTCTTCTGCTGTGCCACTTTTTGGGCTAGCAGGTGGTGGTCAGCTTAAATATCAGTCATTCGGTTCAACTCTCACTTTGTTCTTTCTTTCTCTGCGCGGCTCTCTCAGAGGGGTTGAGCAGTTTGATATTGACCAAGTGTGTCTTGCACAGAATCATGGGATATTTCTCACCTTGAGATTTTGCATATTTAACACCACATAATGACACTTGACGTTCACATTTGATTTGTGATGTGCAGCATTTGATCTTTTCAGCTAGGCTTGTAGACATAACAGAAATGGTTCTGATTGTTTCCTGTCAGATATATTTACTCTCACTGGACTGTGATTTTGCTTTGACCTCTGCTGTGGGAGGATCTGTTTTTGGATTGATGGGTCTTCCACCTCTTTACTTTTGACGGGGAATCATTCTGGTAATTGTCTGGATTTGAATCCTCTTAGAAATTACCTTGAGGTTGGCGGGTTTGACACGCTTTCAAAATCTAATTTCCGTGTCCTGTTGTAATCATGTCTTCGAAGACATTTTTACAGTCAGACGAATGAAGAAAATGTTCCTTCATTATATCGTCGACAAACATATTTGACAGACATTTTAATAGAGCTCCAAATATCCGGTCTCCCAGAGTGAAAATCAGAACGGCTAAGCCTCTGATTACATCTCACTTGAATGCTTTTTTGCAGTTCATTCAAATTCTGCTCTGCAACAATAAGAAGCTTAATAATACCACACAGAGAAAACTATAGAAGTGAGCCTGTGAGCAGAGCCCAGAGCAACTCTGATTCTTTTAAGAAATCTACAAAGATCAAACCATAAAACAGACAGTGACGAGGATAACCACAGCAAAGGCTCTTGGTTTCAGATGGTAATATGGAAGAGCTAGATGTGTCATCCAAAACATTACTCAAAGATCCACAAGCCTTATGAGATGATGGCCTTAAAATGAAAGTATACCCAAAAATGAAATTTTTTTACTCAATTACTCATTCCAAGCCTGTATGGACCATCTTTCTTACATGGGACAGAAAATGGAGAAAAATAATACCGGTTTGGAACAACATAAATTGCAGGCATTTTACCTTGTGCTAAGNCTGTATGGACCATCTTTCTTACATGGGACAGAAAATGGAGAGAAATAATACCGGTTTGGAACGACATAAATTGCAGGCATTTTACCTTGTCCTAAATGGTGGATCTGCAATATGGAATCTTGGCATTCTCAGATGTTTTGAGAAAGCAGACACTTCAAAGCACATGTTGCAGGCAGGCCGTCCACTGGTGCTGTACCTCCATCAGTCTTGTGCAGGGCAGCGGCTGCAGCCTGATCCATTTAGTTGCTAATTAGACAGAGGAGGCCACAGGAATTTAATGGCTGTCGTCATTGGCTGGCATCATAATGGCTCAGCTACGGTTGTTTGTCTCAGTGCCCACTGGGCACATAGAATGGCATGCTAAAGTTGGCACTGAGGTGGCTCTAACAAACAGACCTGCCAAGCATTACTATAACACTGTTAGTGCAGAAATTATTTTCTGTGGTCTTATTTGTAGCATCTGTGAATTAAAACCATTTAATCAAGAAAAGTTATTATTAATTTAGCACAGAAGTCCGGAAGAGCGAAGTGCAAATTTTTATTTTGACTTGGATTGTATAATAATGCCTTATGGCAATTAAGTAGCACACTTTATAGTGGGCAGGTAAGTAAGCAAGTAAATAAATAAATAACTGTGTAATTAAATTATGTAGGAGTGAGAGGGACTACTTTTCACTTCTCCAGTTTTTTCAGTTTTTCAAAATGTATTTATGTTTTTATGTATGTATTTGCAAAAAAACAAACAAAAAAAAACAGCTTTTTAACTAAAAAGTTAGTTAGTTTGGATGATAGAATTCCCCTAAATTGTAACTATATAAACTTGCAATTCTGAGAAATGAAGTCAGAATTACAAGATATAAACTGTCAATTCTGACTTTTTTCTCAGAATTGTGTTATACAAACTCACAATTGTGAGATATAAAGTCAGAATTGCGGAATATAGACTTAGTGTCATGAAATATAGACAGTTCTGAGGGGAATAAATACTGATATTTTCTCAGAATTCTGACTTAATATCTCGCAATTGCTTTGCAGTTCTTGCAGAAGCTCGCAAATCTGATTTTTTTTCTCATAATTGTGTGATACAAAGTCAAAGTCAAATTCTGACTTTTTTCTCAGAATTGTGTTTATCGCGGAAATTCTTAGAAAAAGGTCAGAATTGCAATTTATATCTAACAATTTTGCCTAATAACTCATGATTGCTATAGTATTTCCCACAATTCTGACTTTATATCTTGCAATTTTGACTTTATAACTCCCAATTGTCAGTTTATATCTCACAATTCTGAGAAAAAAGTCAAAATGTGAACTGCAATTGGCAGAAAAAAAGTCAAAATTGTGAGATAAAAAGTCGCAATTACCTTTTTAACATTTTTTATTCAGTGATGAAAAACAGGCTTCCATAGAAGACAGGTTTGAAGACAGATATAAACGCCTAAAACATATATATTGTTATAATGAAAACTTTTTTGATCATTAAAAAATTGACTCAAAATTGGAAAGTTACAATATTTAGATATAACCCTTGTAAAACTTCCCTATTGCACAGACTTTGTTTTTGCTGTGTTCTTATGGACAGCTCATCAAATTCATGTGTATGTGGTCACTACGATCAGAGGAAATGAAATGAGCAAAACGACTGCAGCTGTTTCTCTGTAAAACCAAAAGTGCTGGAGAAAACACAGCGTTTATCTGTTCTCTTGGCTCTGAGTGGTTTTTAAGTGAAAGCCATATAATTGAGGCTTGAGACCATTTGTATTTCATGGTAGTGTTGGAGCAGCAACACTTTCCAAAGCCAGCGCTCACCCTACGGTTATCCGATACGCTTGGAGCGGGTCCCTGCGCAACTAGCTGGGCCCCTCAGCACAGTCGGCCCCGAGCACAAACATTTACTCTGCATTAAAGCCTTGCTCTGATAAGTGTGTTGTATAGATTAAACACGATCAGATTTATAATGTTTGCCGCTCGCAGCGACAGTAAACTTAAACGGCTCGTCGTTGTCATTTCAACTAAGGGACGTAAGCCGACTCATAGTCATTTTCCATCCGTTTTGCATCCATGTCAACCCTGAAAACTGCTCGCTTATAAATTTCTCAATATTATTTTGTGAAAATATACCTCATCAAAACATTCTCCTCCCTAATTTCGTTTAATGACATATCTGGTGCTGGAAAATGTCAGTTTATGTCGGAAAAACAGATGATCTGACTTTCCCGGAGAGTTGTTAAAATCCCACATGGTTTGAAAAACCGCTCGGCAAGCGTCAGTTCGGCATCTAAAGCTGCCGAGAGTTCTGCTCGCCATTAGCGTATAGAATCACGGTTTATGTTTGTGTGCATCGCTGTAGGCCAAGAGACAGACTAAAAATAAACAGAACGATGGGCTGATGGGACCGCTATTAAAACGTGGATGGAATTTCCATCCTTACTTAGAGGATTATATCCGTAACGGACACCAAACTTGATGATCTCCTCGCTTTTAGAACGTAAACCCCATTTGTATGTCTGTTCGCACACGTCTGTCAATCAAGAGCGTCAGCTCGCACTTTTAGTGTCGGCAGCAAATGTTCAATCCATCGCTGGGACATTACCAGATATCATATATCGTAAACACTCCAGAAAAGCGTTAAATGATGCGGTTGAAATGCCAGGCCAGCGTTTAACATTCAACCGCATTAGTACGTTTGATTTTCGTTGAGAATGTCTGAATCAGTTTTTGGTCGGGACATGTTGTCGGGTGCCCATGTGCGCGGGTGCCGTCGTCTTAATGAGACTGCAATGAAAAACAGCCCATCTCTGGTGCACCACACATGTTCTGCACCATGTTGCCATTAAAAGAGGTTTATGAGAGAAGATAATCAAACGTTTAAAGTGCATTAGGCTCTTTGCGTGTGCGGCTGTGTGTGGGATGTGTGTCATATGAAAAACAGCTACTTGCCGTTGGGACAGATGTAAGAAGAAACAAGATGCTGTCGATATGGATCACATTAACAATTGCTCATTCATTCGGCGTCCTGTGTGTTTGCGAGTGTGTGTGGGAGTTAATACTGTATGTGATCTGTGTGGATCTTTCTGGCTCAATACTGGACGCTGGGAGGCACTGAGGTCAGAGGATACTGGATGGATGGAGTTGTGTGGAAGACTGTAAATCGCTGCTGCACCAGGACAGCTGTGAGAATGACCTTAAATTGAGTCCAGTCATGCCTCACAGAGGCACTGCAGCATTTTTTTGTAAACAATTGCTGTTAGTGGTGCCTGTATTAGCTGATATACAGTCCATTATTTGAATCCTCATAGAAAGTATAGCCTTGTTACAAAATAAAAATAAATAAATAAATAAATAAAAAGAAAAATCTAAAGGGCATGTTTTGATTTACTGTAATTACGAGCTG
>SCHK01374384.1:3836-15399 GCA_004124795.1 Poropuntius huangchuchieni | reverse complement strand
TTTTTAAGACTAGTCTAAACAGTTTATGCAACCGGCCCCTGTATTCTACCTGCTTTGAGACTTCTTTTTGTTGTTGTTGTTTTTTCCATTGTACATTACTAAGGGGCCACCGGGTGAAATAAAAAAAAAAAATCTTTTATTCAGAGGAGGCCTTTAAGAACCATTTCACTTCAGTTAACTATTTCCAGTTAACTAAATTCTCTGCTGACTTCGAACAGGAAACAGACGTCTTTAGGGGCATTGGGAAAGTGCCAATCATTCTAATTGTTTGAATTTGTATTGACTCAGGATAAGAAAAAAAAGATGTGGGTCAAAGCAAATACTTGAAGCCTCAAGCCTGAAAGAAAGAGAATCAAAGAGTGAGAGAAACAGAGAAAGAGAGAGAGTGGGGTGGGAGGACAAATGTGTACCTCAGCTGTTCTGGTGGGTTTTCCATTATATTTCTGAAATGGACTGAGCAGGCAAAAGAGCTTCTTTTCAGACAGCGCGCAGAGGCAGAAATGACTTATAATGAATGAACGCATCAGAATGGGATTCCTCAGCCATACTGCTCTGTTCACACCGAAAAAGGACTCTGAAGGAAGTTGCATAAGAACATGAGGTTAGAAGGAATTGTTGCGCATGACCCAAGGGGACAAAGAGTCCATACCACAGAAAGAGCACAAACCTCTTTCAATACTTAAACAATTAAGCCCCCAAACGTATATATTGTATTGAGCACATTTTTAGCATAGAGCTCTTCCCCTCTTACATTGTCCCTCCCTCCATCTTTCTCTCCTTCTCTTATTACTTTCAGGAATCGAGCTGAATCAGTCTTCGCAACTTAGGATTGAATTATGCATTCGTTAGTTCATGCATATGCATGGATTCCCGAAGTTCATGAATATCTATTACGTTGCCATTTACATTTCTTCCATTTTCCTAATACATAAAAATCTTACACTAATGAACAAATGGAAGGACTACAGCTTGTAGACAGAGAGCTAGCGATGTGCTAAATAAAAGAAAGGCGTACAGGCTTTCTAATTAGAGCTCGGAAACCATGCGGCGCGATTTTAGACAGTGATTCATTTACGAACTTCAATGAAAAGCCGTGAGATTACATGAGAACTCATGTTTCTAGATGGATTCTCAAGAGAATCCAAACGCTACCTCAGATGGTGAGAGAAAGAAAGAAAGAAAGAAAGAAAGAAAGAATCTGATATATATTAAAACAATCCTACCCACTTAAATCTAGTTTTGCTTTTGTTATTAGCTTCTAATGTAGCTAACTGCGTTTTCAAAAGAGCAGCTTGACCGTTGTTGAACTGTTTTAAATCATGAGTATTTTGTAACCTGGTGAGCTACAGTTTTAAAATAGCTTCTTCACCACCGGTACCCTGGCAACCTTTCCACACCATGTAAAACGGCCTGAAAAGTGGAGAGGTTGATCGCCGACAATATGTGTGAAAAATAAAGGATCCTGTTTTCAGGATTCTGACACCTCATCAGCAGTTATCACAGGCTATTCACTACCGGTTCAGCGCACACGCACACACAGAGGAGAGAGATGGGGGAAGTTGCCCAGAGGCAGTAGTGCTGTGGCAGTGAGCATCCGTTTAGCAGGAAGTCCGCGTACAGCTGACAAACAGCATGTGTGTGTGCGCATTTAATCCCCTCCTACCTCACACTCGGTGGGTGACCGTGTTCTAATAAGCAAGAACACACAGAGATCCTGTATTTACGTATTAAAAAAAATCCCTCAGTGATGCACTAACACGCTGATACTAAACTTTCCCTGAGGGTAGCAGAGACCGAGGCTAGTTGTCACACTTTGTTTTTTTTTACTCCAGTGAATATTTCTCAGGGAAGTTTGTTTTGAATGTCAGTATAGCATTGGTTACAAAAAAACAATTGAATACTTTAGGGCTAGGCAAAATAGCCAAAAATGATAGATGATAAATCTTTATTTCTTTCAAATTTAAAGCCATATCTTTTCTCTAAAGTGAAAGTTCTAAAAACCAGACTGTTAATTTTTCTTAATAGAAAAATTAATTATTATTGTCTGCATGTTCTAATGAGTGATACTGTTTCAAATCAAGAAACAGGTTTGTGTTGCCAAATAATATTAATAATACTTTTTTTTTTTCCTCTTAGAAATGCACATTTGATAATAGCAGCAGCTTAAGTTAGGGTGCAGATGTAAATTTTTGTTCATTATCAAAACCAGTAACATCAGTAAAAATTGTAGCAACCTAATTTTTATATGGTGAAATGTAATTATTCTGACTCATTTTTTATTTTTATTTATTTTTTTAAAACGTCCATGTAGCGTGACTCAAATGAGGAGAACAGTTTCATTCTGCTTGTGGCGCATAAACATTATATCGAACATTTATCGAACTCTTCATATTGTTTTATCTCAACAAATTTTATTGCGATAATTATCGTTATCGATTTATCGCCCAGCCCTAAAATACTTCCACTGGTATCATCCACAGGAGTTGTCAACGTACAGTTCACAGACTATATAGGGTAAGCTGTCACAATGGAACCCACCATTAAATTGATCTTTGACTTAAAATATTTACTTGAAGTAAACCCTGATACTTAAAGTTAATATTTCAATAATTTAACAATACATTTGCATGTTCATTGTGTCAAATTTCAATTAATGGTTACATGATATGCAAGAAAACAACTAAATATTTAATCTTTTAATTCATTATTAGCTTTTTATCAGCTCAAAAACACCATGTAGATCCCTTACAAATCCCCAGGAGTTTGCAAAACCCTGGAAGAGACTGTTTAGTTCTCCAGCTAAAATTATTAGTAAAACAATTGATTCGACTTTAGACTCAAGCTCTTATTGTTCTCAAGATACTAGTCTTTGCGATAACTAACTAACCCCCAGTCTCCTCTATAAAACACCCCTGATTGAGTCACCTAAACAAAATCAGTTTTCCCATAACGGGCTTCACGTGTCTACCAGAACAAACCGTATCGAATACGTTCGCACAATGGTGAGAAAATTGAACAGAGATGATAAAAATGTTGCGACTTTGTTTCCGAAGCTCCCTGAGTCGGTGTGCACTGATAGCGCCACCATTCAGGTATTCAAGCAGGTTTGCATAGGGAACATGGCTGTTATTGTGTGCAAGCATTTTATTCCTTATTTGCTGATAATGACAAATCTCTCTCTCCCTCCCTCCCTCTCTCTCTGTCAGTCTCGTGCAGTGGTAGCCGGCTCTTTGGGTCTGCGCAGATAAGCGGGTGATTCATCATGAGGCTGAAGGCTGCACACGGCGCCTTATCAGCCCCTCGCAAGGATCCAGTCTCACCGCACATGCTCTCTGTTTGGAAAGTGACCTGCTGCCTCCCGGCCCCAAATTACCATGACAACATTAGAATTATCCAAGCAAAAATGACAAGAGGCGAATTAATATATTTCGCTCACGCTTAGACCACCCGGCATCCCCGTCGCCCCGATCTGGTGCCAAATTCTTCATATACGTTTCCATTATTGTAGGGAAAATAATGGCCGACCAAAGGCGACCTGATAGGGAGGGACTTTAATGAATGCAAACGAGCGGTCGGGCTTCTCCCGGCGAAAAAAAATGTTAAGAGAAACATGTGTGCGTCTCTCCTTGCTGAATATTGTAGGTTGTGCTTTAGTAATATCATATTTAATTCAATCAAGCAATAAATGTGTGTGTGTTTTTCGCCACCGATATAAGTGGGACGGCACTGTGAGAGTGTAATTGAGTCAAAAATAAATAAAGAGACAGTAATGACAAGATGGCGAGCTGTTCAGCAGGGCCGTGATTGAGTCAACGGAGCGAGGCAATAATAGCGCTTTCCTCTCCCTTTTCTCTCGCTATTGTCAGGATGAGAATATCATTGCAGAAAATTGCCTCGTAGGGAAAAATATATGAAACTGTTAACAAATGGACTGGCAGCCCATCCTCTTCCTGACATTTGAAGAAAAAAAAATAAAAAAAAAAAGTCGAGGGGGAAGCAGACAGGAAAGGAAAGCAAAACGCAAACTCACTAACGATCTCACAGTTATGACGTTATTTACGGTGAAAGCGAAACAATGAGCTGGCTGCATCACGCGCTGTCTCCCTCCCTCTCCGCTTGTCTCTCTCTCTCTCTCTCTCTCTCTCTCTCTGTAACACAAATGCAGGCTTGATGTGTTAGCGGAGGGTGTGTGTAGGAGGATGAGAGTGGTCCACTGAGGGGTGCTCCAAACACACACACACATGCATTTTCTTTCAAGTCCTCCATCTTTTGAGCACAAATCTACTCCCATACACTCAAACAACTTTGGTAAAGGACAAGCATGACTGTTCAGTTTTTGACAAGAAACAACAGATCGGGATGAAGCATTATTTCTACGAGTGCAAGAAAGTGTGTGATAGCACATGGGTGAATGCATTTTCATGTTTACTGTTATATTTTTGTTAAATGTTCTCATGCTTTTCATATCACTAATTCATTCAAAAAGTAACTATTCATTTTTATCATATTTTATGTAATCATTAAATCAATTAAATCAAAACAAATAAATAAATAAATATAGCAAACAAGGTGGAGAATGTGTGAAATGTAAGTACCTTGCATAATCGATGTAAAGCTGCAGAAATATGTAAGAAATTAACCAAAGCAATTCTTATTAAAATATTTCAGTAGGAACAAAATATCAGGTAAAATTAATAAAGTTTTTAATAAAACGTGTTAAAATTTCATTTAAAATGCTGCTTTACACAAAATTTAGGTTAAGTATTTAAATTGTACACATTGTCATCATTTTTGTCCATTTTTGTCTCACTCGTTTTGGAAGGAATTGCTGATTTCAAACTGGATGAAGCCGAGTGAACACAAGGCCCTTAAGCATTGGCAGTATGGGTACCCAAGAGTCACATGACTGGACTGTAGCCTTGTTATCTGGCAAGCTTTTCTTTTGTTTTCCGTCATCAGTTTTTCTGAGCTTTATTGCAGTAAATATGCTACACGTTCCCAAATGAACCATCTGTGACAGGAATAATTCCTCAAACAGGCCCTCTTCAGCCTTACAGACACTATACCAACTTGACAAAGAGGCCTTGCAAAACCTTCCTGCTTGTTAAAAGGCTGAAATCAAGCTCTTTTTTATATCGATTCAAATCAAGCCAAATTCATTATGGGGCAGTAATATTTCTGAGTGATTTGAAACCAATGAGCGGCCAGGGAGGCTTTTAAAGTGATTAGTTTGTCTCATTCAACAGTCAAAACAATACCCCGAGCAGATAAACAAAGTATACCAAGCTATTATTGAGCATGTCTGTACGGCTCTCAGTCCGAAATTAACTCTGACGTACAGTACAAGGAGCTCGGCTTTCATCCCGAGTCTCTCTCATCAGGCTATTGTTGCATAAAATTTTATTTTAATTGGACGCTTCCAATTGAAGCTGCTGCAAGTTTTTGAATCATCAATTTTCCATTCAATATATGCCTATTATGGAGCCTGCATGAAACGGCCCCGTGCCAATAGACGGCCTTGAATTTTCAAAAGTTTTCCCTGCAAGGTATTTGCAACATTAATTAACAAGCCTATTAATGAGACGAGCACAAACTACTAAAACGTTTGTGGCCCATTTGAATTGATTGCAGAGCACGTACAAAAGGATAGTCTCAATGCGACTGAACTAACAGTCATATTAAGTCATTGTATTAATGGCAAAGCAAGGCCAGAGGCTGGAGGGAAACCAGTACGGTTCACATTTATACTTTATATAGAACATTATGAAATAAAAATGTTCAATATTATATTATTAATAAATAGTACAAATATTTTCAATACTGTAACATTAATAGTATTACTATAATTAATACATAAATAATATTTACAAATATTACAATATAAAAAAAAAGGTACAAAAATACATGTGGTCTTTACTATGGGAAAACCATGGTGTTATAGGCTACATTGCAGTGAATTGCAAATGTAGGATCTTATGATGATGAATAACTCCACTGATCTGGGTATTTTAAGGCATTTTGCTAACTCCTGTTCTTGATCACCTGCAAGCCAAGCGGCGGTACAGAGGCCTGTCAGGCTCACTGCTCCCAAATTAGACAGATCTGACTTGTGAGAGAGCAAGAGAGCGCTTTTAATCTTGATTCAGAAACAGCTGAGGGCCAAAGCGAACAGCATTAAGTGTTATTTTCCATTCAGAGTGTGTGCAAAGAGGTCACTAGTCCTGGGTCAGTATTCAAACAGATGTGCGCTGTGGGAGCCATGTCATTAAAACTGTTCACAGATCAGCTGCAGCTTCCCACCCAGAACATCTAGCTTTGCTGTTCTCCTTCATCAAAAACATGGAGATTTAAAGGTACAGTTCATCAAAAAATAAAAATAACATGATTATTTCTCACCCTCATGTCACTCTAAACCTGTAGGACTAAAGCACAGAAAGAGCAGCACAAAACCATTCTTTAAAACTACTTCACGCATTCCTTCAGGATTAGAACAACATGAGGGTGGATAAATGAAGACAGAATTTTAATTTCTGAGTGAATTCATCTTTAAACATGCTAGATTAGCATTTAGCATAATAGGCTTCATCTCTCGACGTTCATTTAAATGACTGTCTGTCACAAACAACTTATTCACATACGACTGAACGGATGTGAATGAAAAAGCTCAAACCTGTACGGCTATACAGAGTAACCCTAAAATGATTATTCTCGGCTAGAATAGAATCGTCTGCTCATCTCAATGGATTAGCCTAGTTATCGTGCTACGGAAACATCTTAATGAAGCCGTTTCAATAAAAGGAATTGGGTCCTTTTAGCGGCACACCTGGTTGTAGCCTGAAAGGATATGTGAGAGGGTTTTTCAGGGAGCTGTTTACCCTGTGTCTAAAAAACCCATATGGAGACAGAAAAGCTGAGAGGAGCAACAAGCACCACCGGGCTCCCCGCTGAATTGCGCTTTTGAGAGATTGCGTTTGGCAGTCCTGCCCGCTATCAGTTGGCAGGCGGTGGAGCATTCTCCGAATCATCTGTTGATCATTTAATTACAGTATGTTTCAAAGGGGAAGAGGGACCAGGGCATCTTAGGAAGCAAAGTTAGGATGCATGAGGAGGAAAAGCAGTCAGGAAAGGGCGTCACGTAATATGCAAGCTTTTTATATTCACACTGAGAGAGATAAGGACAACTGAAGGGCCATTGGGTTTCTCAGGGGCAAAAGCCTGCCATGGAAACACAATTGTGTTGGCCATTTACTTAAGGAAGCTCGCTATTCTCCGGGTCTAATCTTAAAGCACTCGTCTCTGAGTTCCCATGAGAACTACCATCCATCCACCTGCACTGTATCTTATCCATCTACACACACACACAAACACACATACAGAGCTGACAATCACAGAGACAGATCCTCAAAGCCCAGAACACAAATACGCTGCTCAAACTACGTTCAGATAGATGCCAGACCGTTTACCTCTAAATGAAAAAAGACTTTATACGACAAAATAGAAGACTGCCAGACAGTCCAATGCACTGAGGTAAAAACAGTTCACTCAAAAAATGATTTACTAATCTCTATATAATTTTAAACCCATATCACTTACAACAAAAATATTAATACTTAGTAAAAGTAATATCTAAAATTGAAATAAACATTAATTAAAGCTAAGATGAAAATAGTACAAATTAAATAATGAAATTATATACTACAACATTATATAAACATACTAAAACAGTTTATTGCATTTAATGATACTTTTATAACTTTTGACATGACATTAGGATGAGAGTAAATGACAAAATGTTCATTTTTGGGTGAACTATCCTTTTAAAAGAAACAAACAGAAATCTTTACAAAAGGTGGATGCACTTGACTCAAAGGCAACAGGCAGATAAAAGAAGACACATCATCTACCTAAACGTATGAATACATGTTTTTTGAGGTAATTAAATCATAATAGATTTAATTACACTCATCAATCAATTATACAACAACATTATGTTCAATTTCCCATAACTAACACATTAAAAATGACAGATAGCTCAAATCAGAATATACTGTCATTGAAACAGCATGTAAAGGTTAATGTACTTCTGCTAAAAGGCCTACAAAAGGAAATAAGCCTCAGTTACAGGGACTGGGTGGCTTTTATGGAAGAATTTGAATGAAAACAGAATAAAAAGAGACGAAATTACAGAGCGCTGCAGAGGCGACCTTGAGCAGCCGGCCTTTCCTTCGGAAACATAACAGCTTCCTATAACTCCAGGTTTGCTTCTCTGTCAAATATTTCTGTTTTGTTTTGAGCTCATTACTTCACAACGGCGCGTGAGAGTCCAATCAAAAGGCACTCTCATTAAAAAGCGAAATGGTTCAAAAGTAGCTGTCTAGCAATTACGCAGCTTGTCTGAAACAACTGGACTGCAGAGCTTCAAATGTCAATTATGTTAGGCAACACCACCGTATCAGTAGAGCTTCAGCGGGAAAAACGATAACGTTCTTAGAAAAGCCAATTTGTTTTCAAATTGTGTTTAGACGTAAACCGTGGCCCACTTTTCACTCAGCAAACCTGTCTGTCTTTTATGCAATAAACAAACAAAAAAATTCACATTGATGTTTCTTTTTTTCCTTTTCCAAAGTTGAAAACAATACCAAGAGGACGTTAAAGACAAGCCCTTGTCTTACACAGTTTTAACAAACTAAAACGTCCTTCCTTTCCACACTTGATGAAAAAAAAAAAAAAAAAATAGCTAAAGGCGCACTCGGCTTGCCAATGCTGAGTCATGCTTATTGTTGTGTCTAGCGTGAGCTTCACCAGCACCACTACCACCCTGCGGCAACATGGGAAGAGTGCCACGCTCGCAGCGGGCACCACCAGCCCGGCCAAGGTCAACACTGCCTCTTACCGCATGCATGTCCCACACCGCATAGAGGTTTGACTGTTCATTCCAGCGCTGAGTGAACGCTCACACATTTCACTTGTGTCACTCAGCCCGAGTGCTACAAATATTAGCGCGTTTCCTCTATGAAAGCAATGACAGCGTGTCACATGGAGAGACGGATGGATGACTGTGGATGGATTGTCTGCCGTGCTTTCGGCAGCTAAGGGGGAAAAATTGGTTTGAGGCGCAAACTCTTGAAAGAGGGCCAGCGAGAGACGGAAGGGGGGTGTTTCTTTAGAGTAACCTTCACACTACATCACAGAATTTCCCTCAACAAACGCTTGCCTTTCTCAGAAGTTCAACAGATGCATTTATGGAGCCCTGCCAACATGTCTATACTCAAGCCAGAGCTGTGAGAGAGAGGTGTATCGCAGCTCTCACAGGTTTATGCAGAAGGAAAATGTACATATCTATGAAATCTGAGTGAATTATGTTAACGCATTTATTTTAAAATGTCCAAAAATGATTTTTGATGTCATATTACATTCAATTTTAGTCTTAGTCTAGTTTTACCCAAACATAATTTGAATGTAGACAAAAGTATCATTCATTTTCAAAAGTGAAAATCACTGTCAAAATATAACCAAATTAAATGAACTAAAAATAAACATTTTCTGATGAATCAAAACATTGAAAACTTAAATTTGAAGCAACGCTTTTGAAAATCATGAAAAAAGATGGTGCCTCATGCTTGAACTACAATCCCATAAAGCACTTTCAACGTCATAAATCAACCTAAAATAACTATACAATATGAAACTACTGATGTATAGTCAGTTATTCGTGTGCTGTATAGTCATATATTAAAACATAATATGCTATCTATCCATCCATCCATCCATCTCTCGATCTCTGTCTATCTCTCCATCTTTTATAATCTCTCTCACTCTCTCTATATGTATCTATCTATCATATATTGCTGTTCTGCTATATTAAGACTTTTTTCTATAAGTTCTTATGCTTATTAATCAGCACATAACATATACAGTATATGAATAACCTCAGAGATCCTCAGAGCTGTCTTGAAAGACATGGAAAGAAAATAAATGGGATCTTGTGCATTTTCCTCTCTCATATTTTTATCAACAGTAAGTCTTCGTCTCATCCTCATTATGGCTTGTGAACCACAAAAAACCTTTCATCAATGAACATTTCCGTCACTAATTTTCGTTGACTAGATTAACAGCGTGCACACTGTGTTTCTCTTTCAGCCGAACGCAGCTTCAGTCAGATAATAAACAGCCTACATGAAGCAGCTTTTGCCTCTGGCTAATGTATCCCCACCGCTCCTTTAATAATCCAGCACATGCTTCCATGTTAGAATGGAGGGATTCGATAAATGAATAAATTAATATCAAATAAGCATTGTTTCGGGTTTAAATTGAGTCTAGTGGAGCAGAAGAGGGGCAGAAAGGGCTTGCTTGCGGATCAAATGATCACAATATCCATTTCGGTGCCGGCTTTGTCTTTGCTGAATTTGGATATTAATGAATGCAGAGGTTTAGCAGTGTTGGAGATGGCAGATTTCATGGAAGTGCAAATGATCCGCTCTGACATACACTGAATGCAGCTTTGATCTGCGATTTGACTAGCGCCCCACGCAATGAAAGGACCAAGGGGAGCGAGGGAGAAAAAGAGTGTGCGATAGAGAGAGGGAGAGAGAGAGGGAGAAAGAGGGGAAAAAACCCTCAGAGCACAGAGGAGCACTCATCTAACAAGGCCTCTCTCTGATCCTTGTGCTCGCCCGGCCCCTCTCGCTCTCTCTCTCTCTCTCTCTACGTCTTTCTAGCAGCTTCACGTTTCACATGGTCTCCTTCACTCTCATATCCCCCCTCCCCTTCTAATAACCCAGGAATGCTTCATTTGAATGAAATACAGTCATTTATCTACTGGCACCAGAGATCATAAAATCAAATAGAGGGAAGTGAGAAGTCATAACGGCGGTGGTTCGTTTTATGTCACGTAATACCCCCATGAGCGTAAGGAGGCCATTCAGAATATGCTGCCATCAAACTCTCCTAATGTTGTTTTGACTTGTACCGAATTGTTATTGTAAGTCCCATCAGTGGTATTAGACACCCAGATCACGTCCCGCGCCACGGGCACTGTTTCTTGGCACAATCTCGCTACACAATTCTTATTGGGCCCCTAAAGGCACTTCAAGTCGCGTCCCCTCATAGCTCAGGAGAGCGAGCGCTGGTCATTTTCCTGTGCTTTTCTCCGCTGTCATAGGCAGGATGGAGTGCAGGGTGCGTCAGGCCATGACTCAGTGTGTAAACAATACTAATGCTTACACATTGATGGGCTCTTTATCTCTATTACAGGCGCAAATTTTGTAGAGAACGGAATTGATTGCGTCTGAGAGCGCTGCTGGTACTATGGCAGGCCACACACGGAGATCTCAGATGAAGAAAATCATCTATGTGTCCAAATTTTGGGGTCTCTGAGCCGAGATGTAGTGGAAATCAGTTAGCCAGCGTATATCGCATGTGTCACGAAGTTTGTCAGAAGTGTGAGAATTACTGAGGTAAAGTAAACGTTACTATGAACTTGTTTATTTTCAGCCCAAACAGAGTGTGATATGAGGGCGTTTAATAAATAAACAAGATCCCTAATGCCAGTATATTTATGCGC
>SCHK01374350.1:3452-15247 GCA_004124795.1 Poropuntius huangchuchieni | reverse complement strand
TATATATATATATATATATATATATTAGTATTATATTGTATTATTAGACAAGTGAACACCTTTTGTTGTTTTAAAATTGTCAAATGGCCAACTGCACAAAGTGTTTGTTTTTATAATGTGTGTGTGTTTGTTCTGTAGGACTGTTTCTTCTACTCTCTGGTGTTTGACCCGGTGCAGAAGACCCTGCTGGCTGACCAGGGCGAGATCAGAGTGGGGTCCAAATACCAGGCAGAGATCCCTGACAAACTGGCTGAAGGTCAGAAGGTTTTAACGTCTCTATGCCTTGGTGTTACTAAAACATGGTCATTTTGATGTTGAAAACTTTTTTTTTTTAGGGAGAGGTGTTAAATGTTGACTGGCTAATTCACAACTGATTCACTAACTCCAAACTAAGAAGTAGCAATTACAATTTTTTCCCCACTCATCAGGTGATTCTGACAATCGAGTGCAAGAGAAGCTTGAGACAAAGGTTTGGGATCCTAATAACCAGCTGAAGGATCCTCAGATAGACCAGTTCCTGGTGGTGGCACGGTTAGTATTTCACTCTTAGACTGACCATTATTGCTGCTTCAAAATAGTTTTATTCATTAGCTTGATGTTAATTGAAATATTATGTACTTTTAGGGCTGTTGGTACATTTGCACGTGCACTAGACTGCAGCAGTTCAATCCGCCAGCCCAGTCTTCACATGAGCGCAGCAGCTGCATCTAGAGACATCACGCTGGTGAGAGAATGAAAGCATCCAATCACAATCTCTTTCTTAACTACTCACGAGAGCATTTCATTCACTGCCACCTCACTCCAGTGTTCATGCTCATCTGTTATTCACACTGTCCCGTCTATCTGTAGTTCCACGCCATGGACACACTGCAGAAGAACGGCTATGATCTCGCCAAGGCCATGTCGACGCTGGTGCCGCAGGGTGGCCCGGTGCTGTGCAGGGACGAGATGGAAGAGTGGAGCGCCTCAGAAGCCATGCTTTTTGAGGAGGCTCTGGAGAAATACGGCAAAGACTTCAATGACATTCGCCAAGACTTTGTGAGCTTGAAACGCCATACTTGAGTATTTGCTCTCTCACACACTCCACTATTTGGGAAAGCGCAGAAGAATTAAATGAACGTTTATTTGTCGTTGTCCCACAGTTGCCCTGGAAGTCGTTAGCTAGCGTGGTCCAGTTCTACTACATGTGGAAGACTACTGATCGTTACATCCAGCAGGTAACAAACTTTGAATGGGTTTTTAAAAACCCAAATAAATCTTGATATGTTAATATTTATGCATGCATAAAAATGTTATTTAAACCATGTTTTTCTCCCCAGAAAAGACTAAAGGCAGCAGAAGCCGACAGCAAGCTGAAGCAGGTGTACATCCCCACCTAGTGAGTATTTAGTGTCACTGCACTTTTTTTTTTCTATTTATGAATTCAAGTGGCACTTTCCAAATATATTCCACAAATTGGTGTCCCTTTAGTGTTGTTGTTGTTTTTTTAAAGGCTCAAATCCCATGTTTTTTTTTTTTGTTTTTTTTTTTAAAGAGTGAATTTTTAATTAGATTACAGTTTTCAAGTTTCAAAAGATTTTGTTATGCTCTCCACGACTCCGTTTATTTGATCATAAATACACTAAATACACAATTTAAAATTACTGCTTTCTATTTGAATATATTTTAAAATAGAATTTATTTCTTAAATGGTAAAGCTGAAGTTTTAGCAGCTATTATTGCAGTCTTCAGTGTCACATGATCCTTCAGAAATCATTATAATATGCTGATTTGCTGCTCAAGAAACATTTCTTATCAGTGTTGAAAACAGCTGCTTAATATATTTTGTCAAGACTGTAATAAGATTCTTTGATGAATAGAAAGTTCAAAAGAACAATAACAGCATTCTGTAGCAATGTAAACATCTCTAGTGTCAGTTTTGAGCAATGCATCCTTGTTGAATTAAAAAAAAAAAAAAAAAACAACACTTACTGACCACAATTTTTTCAATAGTAGGGTGTTAAACTGTTAAACACAATATTATCACAGAATGAAAAGTAGCTATTTACCTATCTAGTCTGTTGTATGTGTACATGTAATGTTAGATTAAGATATTTTTCCTCATATTTTTTTTCTTCAACTTGTTAACTTCTTTCTTGTAATACATTTTTGTCTGCTGTTTGAGAATCTAAATTTTATTCTCTGCTTCAGCACCAAACCCAACCCCAACCAGATCAATGCACCTGGAAGTAAACCTGGCATGAATGGTGCCACTGGCTACCAGAAAGGCCTCAGTTGTGAAAGTTGCCACAGTGAGTGAACTCAAGTATTTAAATATAAGCTCAATTATTCACTATAATTCATTATTATCATTATAATGAATGTAATGATCTGTTTGACTTGCTCCTCCAGCTGCCCAGTCCCAGCAGTGGTACGCATGGGGTCCTCCCAACATGCAGTGCCGACTATGTGCATCCTGTTGGATTTACTGGAAGAAGTATGGTGGTCTTAAGACCCCTACTCAACTAGAGGGCGCCACAAGAACTGGCTCAGTATGTTAACCCTGTACCCGTTTACTGTATTTTAAAATATTGAATGCATACAAAAATCAACAGTGAGAAATGTAGTTGGTGGCATAAATTATTATTGCCAAATCGATTATTGAACATCATATATCTTTCCAATAGGATGCACCTCCACGTGGTCACATGACCCGCCAGGAGGTACAAGGCATGTCCCCGTTTACCAGCAGCGCAGGGAGAGCTAAACTTCTGGCTAAAAATCGGCAGACCTTCATCCTGCAGACCACTAAACTCACTCGAATCGCCCGTCGGGTGTGCCAGGACATCCTGCAGTCCCGCCGAGCAGCTCGCCGCCCCTACGCTTCCATTAACGCCAATGCTGTCAAAGCAGAGTGTGAGTAGTCAATTACAAACTTACAAACTCCATTTTTTGAATGCAGTAGCAAAAACCTGTGATTTTTATCTCCAGATTCTTTTTGACTGCTTCTTTTTCTCTTTTTAGGTATGATAAGACTTCCTAAAGCAGCAAAGAGTGCTGTGAAGAACCGCCTTATTCCTCGACCGTCCCTCGTCAATATAGTTAAAGAATTGGGTATGGCTTCAGTATTCGCTCCAAACCAAAATAGGGAATGAAAAACTATTTTAACATGGGGAAAAATAACACACATTGTCTTTAATGATGAGACATAAAAGTCAACTGTTTGGGACAATGTTATATTTGAAACTGATCATTTGATTGTTTTGAGTGATTGCGCTTGTTTTATTCTTCAGCTGTTCAAGCTCCTTTGAAACTCAAAGCCCCTCGAGGCGCTCCAACCCCTATCAACCGTAACCAGGTTAACCAGCCTCGGAGCGCATCTGCCCTACTGGGCAAGAGGCCCTTCGACAATGTGAGTATAACATACAAAGACACCGTTAACCTTCCCTCAGGTAGAAAACAGTGTACACAGATCTAAGCGCTCTCATTGGCTGCAGGCTGGAGGTAATTCTTTGTCCACCAATGGAAGACCGTTCGCAATGGGAATGAGAGCAGCCACCCAGTCAGTCATTAAGAGGCAGAAGGTCAGTCAAGGAGATGCTCCGAATCCAGTGGTGTTTGTGGCTACGAAAGACACCAGGTATGTTTCCAAAACATCCCCTCCACATGTTTTTCTTGCCATTTCTTGAGACCAATTCCTTGTATATGTGGTTTACAGAGCCCTGAGGAAACACCTCACTCAGGCCGAGATGAGGCGGGCGGCCAGAAAACCACACCTCCCGGTCAGAATCAAACTTCCCGTGCCGCCCCGGCCGCTTCCCGCACCCATCATACCCTCCAGCACCAGCGAGCCAATCGTGTTGGAGGACTGAGCGATGTTCCAGTAGACCACATCCATTGCCAGAGCATGTTAAACCCACCATCGTCAGCTGTTCTTCTTTATTCCTCGTCTTCTGTTGTCCCCCCCCCAGATCCCGTACGCACACCACGCTCACGTGCTCGGGATGATGACATACTGCATACTCTTACACCAGCATACACCACAGTTCATAGCGTTTTACTCCCAGTGTTATAGTTTAAGGGTTCGGTGCCCTGCTGTCCCATTGCTTTTTTTAAAAAATTGCAAATACTTTTAACTGTGTAATTTAAAGCAAATCATGTTCATTCTAAGATGGTGGAAAAGCACACTTTATTTTTCTCCAGTTCTGTCGTTATTTGTATAAATATTAACAGGATTTTTCAAGAGTTTGATTCTTGTGTGTATGGAAAGTGGGATTTAAATGTGTGAGGGAGTACATGGTCTTTTTACCGTCATTTTCTTAATTTTCTTAGGTTGCTTATGTTAAAAACAAAAATCACCCTTTTTCATTGCTATATAGACAAATAAATGATTGCGCTGCTCATCTGATTTCAGCCAGTACTTGTGATTCCAGCCTTTCAGGCCTAGCTGAATTGTGGAAAGATGGTATCATGAAATGCATTACAGCAAAAGTATTGCTCGCCATACAAGCAGATCTGCAGTCGAGTTGGTGTTTATTGATAGCGACCTGGTTTCTCAATTTTTTTTTTTTTTTTTTTTTTTTTTGTGATCATGGATCCAAATCTCCTGCAGTGTAACTACTCCAGTCAGTGATATTTGAAGGTCTAGTAGGTCTTAGTATGAAAACATGTTTGATGACTTAGGAAGGCTTCTGGTTGTAGTAAAGTGTTGAAGGTGTTCATGAATGTGAGGCGAATCTTGGTTTGAGGTGGTTGGATGTCGCAGTCAGTTTGGCCTGTTTTGTACCTCAATAATTGAGCCTTTTCCATATATGACATCATGAACAAAGCCATAAAAGTTTGTTTTCCACGTCTGCTCTTTTTCCAAACATGTTGACGCACTCACATTTGTGTTATAAAGGTCTTGAGGCCTACTGGGAAGCTATTGTTAGCAATTGTAGATAATGAGAGGGAAAAGATGTTTTTGAGTTTTTCTAGTAATGACTCGACTATAGGCTGATATTGATGCATATTTCTCCCTCAAGTGAATTAATTTTTTTTTTTTTTTTTTTTTGTGCAAACTGGATCCAGTGAGATGGAAAAGATGTTTTGGAGTTTTCACAGACACGGCTCAACTATAGGCTGATATTGATGCATATTTTTGCCTTATGATTAAACTTTTTTTCTTTTTGAGCTGAACGGTTGGGCTTTTTTGACAGACTTCATGGCTTGTTGAGATTAGTCAACACAAAATTTCATTGTAAATCGTTTCCCCAATTAGGGGTTTTGTAATGTTTCTTAAACAAATGGAGCGTGCACTGCACACTAAAGACACAAATAAATGTTAACATGTCCCCTTTTAATTGTCACCCGTTTTTTATGAAGGGGGTTCGTGACCCCACAATGTTTTGGCAAAGCTTGAAAAAAAAAAAAAAACATGTTGACATTGATCTCCATTATGGGATAGAGTTGGGGGAGGGAAGACTGGTTGATTTTAGGGTTTGATTCAAGGATGTGAAGGATTTCAGTTTTGTATATCAATGAGAAATTTCTTTCAACTCACAACTCAAACTTTTTTTTAATATTCCAGTGTCTCTGTATCCTTTACTGTATCTTGTGATAAGAAAATAAAGATCTTTTGTTTGTGGTCCTGATCAGGCAATGTTTCATGTTTCTTTAAAGCAGTTATATAGGTATTGATTTATTTGCACTTGCAGTCGACCTTTTTAATGGTAGACACCATATTTATTTATTTTTTGTGAATGAAAATGAGGCTATAAAGTGTGAATGTCTAGTCGGTTTGTACAGATGTGTCATTTTATATGATTTCACCAATGTAACATTGAAAATGCTTATATTTTCAAAAACATGCCTGTGACAAAACTGGAAAATGTGCTGTGAATTAAATGTGTTATAAAACCTTATTAAAATACATGCCATTGCCTCATTTTCATCCATGAAAAAATAAATATGGTGTCAAATAAAGATCAAATCTTAGAACACTTATTTATGGCTGAACCATCCAATTAACGCGTTGAAATAATGCCTCGCGTGTCCTTAATTTGCTGATTTAATAAATTGAGATCAATCTTAAATAGTTATGTTTATTTTGGGTTGCCAAACAACGTAGCAACTCAAGGTAGCACATTAATATAAAATCTACTATGATTTAAGGCCAAACTCGTCAAATCTTTAATCAATTAACTTTTAATATAGCTAATGAACTCGTTTGAAATATCTGATGTCAAGGTTTGGTTGTTTCCTTTTAAGTCAGTCCAGTGGCGTAATTTAAGATTGTTACGGTCCGTTGCTTATTGTTTGCGGGAAATGTATATCCATATCTCAAGCCTTACAATAAGCATAATACAAAGACTCCGATCTGCACTTCACAGACAAACGCTCAATTAACAACTCGAGGTGTGATGCGGTAATTGATACAGGATGGGCCTGTGTATATTCGGAGTTCGCCCTTTGAAGTCGGCTAACAAGCTACTTGTCAAATGTTTATTCCAGTAGAACCTAGAAGGCAGCGACAATATCCCAATTTGATCAAATTCAAAACACCCACAGCAGACAAACCATCATCACTTCAGACTGTTCTAAATTAGATTGACGCTCACCTAGGCCAAACCTGATTGGCTGATTCGAACGTCCACGCTTCACAGCTGATTCATATTTTAAAGGGGACGTGGGAAAGCAATCCGGGTCAGCTTTAAAACAACAGGGCGAACAGTTGTCGGTACGTGGGGCTTGCGAGGCACAGGGTATAGTCCGCGTCTTTCATCTGGAATAGGGTAACAGAGTCAAGTGTTTGTCCGGAGTTCAGTCGGGTGCTGTTTTTGCTTTAGCGTCATTTGTTAAATCTCGAAAAACCCCGTTTTGTTGAGATTTTTAAAACTGTCAAAAATGTTTGAGGTAAGCTGTTTTTGTCTTTTCTTATATCTCATACTTTTATTGGTACCATCTTTGTTTAATTATTACTAAAATGTCTCAGATAACAAAGTACTGAGTAACTTGGTACTATGGTGGTAAAAATGCGTTGACTTATTTTTACAAAATTGGGTTTAGATCTTTTATATTAAGAACCTAAATATTTACTGTGACTTCTAGTCAATGCTGAATTATATGCATTTTAAAAAACCAACTGGGTTTAGTGGGGGGGTTTTTTTAATATAAATTGCAGTGTAATTTTACTATGGCTTCTAAAAATGTGTAAAGTTATTATCTTGAAATATCACAATAGTTTTCTAGGCCAGTGGTTCTTAATCCTGGTCCTCGCGACCCTGCTCTGCACATTTTGTAGGGTTTTTTTTTCTTACCGCTTCAGGGGTTTGTTCCATTCGACTGTAACTGCCCTGTGATGTGGATGTCACAGGAAATTCCGCCATGGTTCCAGTTCTAAAGGAACGTATGTCTTCCATTCAAATTGTATTAAGTGTGCGAGATGTGACTATGCAAATCTGTGTTTTTAAGTGAAGTACACTTCAGATGATTTCCCATGTGCGACGAGTAGAGAAGTGAACACTATCTAGGGGACATGTCAATGGGAACACGGTTCATTCATGGAGTGCTCTTCTAACGAGCTAATGATCTGAATCAGGTGTGTTAAACCAGAGAGACATGCAAAATGTGCAGAGCGGGGGTCGCGAGGACCAGGGTTAAGAACTGCTGTTCTAGGCAGTGGTAAAATGCAGGAGGATTTTAACCTAGAAGACTAAATTTGTTTTTGTTTGGTTTTTTTCTCTCCCCAGACCAGTCAAGATGACCTGTTTCTGTTCCCCACCGAAGGCCAGAATGAGGCTTTTTTCCCTGAGGAGGGTTTAGGCAGTGGGAGCTTGTCTCTTGCCGAGGCCTTGCTTCCCCTGGTTGAGTCCCCATCACCCCCGTTGACACCCTGGCTCTGCTCCACCCGCTATAAGACAGAACTGTGCAGCCGCTATGCTGAGACGGGTACCTGCAAGTATGCCGAACGCTGCCAGTTCGCCCACGGCCTCCATGATCTCCACGTACCCTCCCGTCATCCCAAGTACAAAACCGAGCTATGCCGTACCTACCACACCGCTGGCTACTGCGTCTATGGCACACGGTGTCTCTTTGTGCACAACCTTAAAGAGCAGAGGCCTGTCCGTCAACGGCGCAGGAACGTGCCTTGCCGTACCTTTCGTGCGTTTGGGGTTTGCCCCTTTGGTACCAGATGCCACTTCCTGCATGTTGAGGGCGGTTCTGAATCAGATGGTGGAGAGGAAGAGCGAACCTGGCGACCTACGTCACAATCCCAAGAGTGGAAGCCTCGTGGTGCCCTCTGTCGCACCTTCAGCACTTTCGGTTTCTGTCTCTATGGCACACGTTGTCGGTTCCAACATGGGCTTCCCAACTCGATCAAAGTTGTCAACACGACCCAAACGTCCTGGCCTCATCAGATGACCAATGGGGGATCTCTTTCACCTGCCTCAGACACATGCTCTTCACCATCTCCACCGCCCTCGTCCTCTCCGTCTGCGTTGGCTTCGCCGGTGTACCCTGACGGTTCTGGTCCAGTCACACCACCGTCGGTAGAAGCGGTAGCCAACAACGCTTTCACCTTCAGCAGCCAACATCTGAATGACCTTCTGCTCCCCCTGGCCCTTCGGCTCCAGCAGCTGGAGAACGCTGCCAATGCTGGTCCACAAGATGCTCTGCATATGCCACTTTTGTCATGAATTCTGTTGCAGGATGATCCCAGAAGCTAACGGCTATAAGCTTTAACCGTGACCGTACTGTGCCGAAATAATTTAACTTTTTATTTAGTAGTTGTGTACAGTGTCTCTTTGCAACTTGTTTTAACTGCCTTTTGAGACTGTCTCAAATGTTTGCTTTTATTTTCTTAATTCAAGTCTGTCTTGTACTTCCGAGGCCACTTATTTTTGACGGACTGAATGAAGCCCCTTAAGTGTAAATTGAGACTTTTATTGGTGTGTGTGTACATATGAAGGATTTGACTATGTATGTTTCTAACTAAAGGATTTTTCTTTTATTTTAAACTTAATGACTTCTAAATTATTTTAGAAACATCAGCATCCTTTGCTTTCAATAAAACCTCCTAAAAGGATTGGATGTNTATGAAGGATTTGACTATGTATGTTTCTAACTAAAGGATTTCTTTTATTTTTAAAACTTAATGACTTCTAAATTATTTTAGAAACATCAGCATCCTTTGCTTTCAATAAAACCTCCTAAAAGGATTGGATGTTTGGTTGTCTAATGCTGCTTTTTTTCCCCTCCCCTTTTTTGAATTAGCCTCTTCTACATTGATTTAAGGTAAAGAACCTTCTGTGAACAGTGTTACTCTGAAATTTACTAAGTGAGGCCACATCACATTGAAATCCTACTGAAATTAATGGTTGAAATCAGCTTTGATGCTTGTGATCTCATTTTAGATTTTAGCCTGGATTTCACAAACTGTCATGTTTGGAAGCCGCGTTATCTCTTAGTTTCATTTACTCTGGATTTTTTTTTTTTTGTTGGGTCGGGGAATCTCATTTTGTACGTTTAAGGCTGCTCTGAGTATTAAGACCATTTCATACCACAGACTATCGATATTAATGCACAAATCATCTAAAATGGTCCCAGAGGATTCAGGGTTTTTTTTCCTGACTGCACAGTACTTTTGCATTTATAGCCTAGTTGGAATAAAATTAATCTGAGCTTTCTGTTTTTTCCTTTAATGTGTTTGTTTACTGATAATGGAAACCATAAAAGATCACTTGCTGAACCGATTCAAAGGATTAGCTAAAATGAGTCAAAATCCCTGAGCCCAGAATCTATGCGCATGCGCCGAGTTTAAGCCAATCAGGCGCTTCCCATAAATTCACCAGTGAGTGTTGTATAAACAGTCTGGACAGCTTAGCTGCTAGTGCTAATATAGGCGTATAACGCTGGTAAAAATATAACAAAATAAATGTAACTTGTATATATGAACTGTTATTTCATTAATCGTCAACAGGAAGGTACGTGCATGATTTTTTTAGCCACATTTTTTATTAAAAGCGTGTTAAGGCAGCTTAGCGAGGACAATTGAAAAGTGGCTGATGCCGCGCAACCATGTCGCTTTAGCTCTAAATCTTTAATGTAATTTACAGCATCTTTATTTAGTGATCCCACTAACTTAAAGATGACAGAGAGAGAAGAACGGCGCTTCGCCGAGGTGCCCCGGGAATCCATCAAACTAATGGCCGAGAGCACCGGAGTGGAGCTCAGCGAGGAGGTGGCAGCTCTGCTGGCGGAGGATGTGTGCTACCGCCTCAGAGAGGCAACACAGGTCACATACGACTTCATGATTTCATCATATATATATATATATTATAATTACATGCATTGCGTGTTACTGTATATGGCTGTGTTTTAATGTCCCCTGCGAGCTGTTGTGGTGGGTTCTACTGTCTTAGCAAGGCCATTCAATTCACGACTGTCATTTACTGATTTGTTGTACATGCATTGCTTTCTCTCATACATGCACCTGTCTTATTTCTTTGAAGCAATATTGATGTGTACTATTATTTCAGATTATAAATGTTATCTGACTTGCACTTCATGCTCTTTTACATGTACATGTCTTGTTCTTTTTAAGTTGTGCTGATGGATTCAACTGCAAGAGATGCATGCTCACACGCACCTGCTTATTACTTTAAAGCTGTACTGATTTGTACTATCGTCTTAAAATGTTTCCAGCTGAAGCTTTTGTAGATGTTGTTTAGCTTCCCTTAAAGCATTTGTAAAGAAAGACTTTGTAAACTCTCCAACCTTTTGCTTTAAAGTCTGTACATTTCATCTTTTTGTTCCACTACAGAACAGCTCACAGTTTATGAGACATGCAAAAAGAAGGAAGCTGAGCGTGGAAGACTTCAACAGAGCGCTACGGTGGAGCAATACTGAGGTATATATTTGTCTTTCTGTTTGAAAGTGTTTTTAATGTTAATTTGCATTGTGGTGTTGTTTGTTACACTTCAACATCTGGTGAACAGCATAACACCTGCTGCATGTTTTCTAGACTATTTGCGGCTATGGTGCACAAGATGCCCTACCGTTCCGTCCATTAAAGGAAGGAGAGCTTTTCTTTGTAGAAGATCGGGAGATAAATCTGGTGGAGTTGGCACTTGCTACTAACATCCCCAAAGGCTGCGCAGAGACGATGGTTCGAGGTACGGCGGGAAGCATTAGTGTAATGTATTCAAGTTTACTATCTTGCATTTTTAAAAAAGACATATGTTGTCTGTTTTGTGTCATTGGCAGTGCATGTGTCATATCTTGATGGAAAAGGCAATCTGGAACCTCAAGGCACAGGTAAACCTCAAATATCTTGATTTCTGTTTATTTTAATTGATTTATCTGGTAAAATAAACAAAATAGCATAATGTAAGTATTGTGTTTGTTTACTTGTGTTGTGTTATTAGTGCCCACTGCTGTTCAGTCTCTATCAGAGGATCTTCTGAAGTATTACCAACAAATAACGCGAGCCATTTTAGGAGAGGACCCACATCTCATGAAGGTACTTGCATTACCTTTCAGACGTTTGGGGTCAGTAAGATACTCCGCAAGGATGCATTAAATTTATCAGAAGTGAGAATAAACACTTGTCATTGAATAAAGACTTGACATTACACTTTTGAACTTTCTTTTCATTTCAGAGCACCTTGAAAAAAATGTAGCACGGTTTCCACCAAAATATTAAGGCTCAACTGTTTTCAACATTGATATTAATAAGAAATGTTTCTTGAGCAGCAAATCAGCATATTAGAATGATTTCTGAAAGATCTTATGACACTGAAGACTGGAGTAATTTCCCAATAAAACAGTTTTTA
>SCHK01374334.1:7301-21144 GCA_004124795.1 Poropuntius huangchuchieni | reverse complement strand
CAAATGATCATAAATGGTGAAATTACTTCCTATATATCCTTAACTAACAGCCATGCGGAAGGGCCTTTCATGAAAGGCTCAAAAATGCCATTTGCAATCAGTCCATTATCTACCGCTGCCATAGAGAAAGAGGGAGAACAGGAAAAGAGTGAACACAGAACGAGTGAAAACTCCTCATTATTACAGAACAAAATTAACAACAGCACCCTTGAAGAGGGAAATGCACACATTCCTTTTCAATTTGCGTCAGAGTGAGTCGGTCTCTTTGCGTCCATTCATTCATTAACCTCAGCGCGGCCTCATGGGGTAAGAATATGTGCATGTGTGAGCCACATCAGATACCATTCTCTGGTGTATTTCGGTGGTGTAGAGTCTATTTTCAAAACATGTGAGAACTGTGAATGTTTGTGAGCGGAAAATGTGCAAGTTTGCCCATATTGTGAAGTCTCCACACATTCTGAACGCGTATCTTGTGAGTTTTGAGTGTCCGTGACGTAAGCCCGGATGAATCCCCCCACTTAAATGAGTCAGAACCCAAGTCTGCAGCTCCCTACTGAGGCTGTGACGCCACCACCCACTGCCCTCCCTCCCCGCACCTGCTCCTACACCATCAGAGAGGGAGAGAGAAACACAGAAAGAGCACCAGAGCAAGTTAAACAGGGAGCAGCTGAGCTGAGACAAAAATCCACTTCCTGTTAAAGCAACATCAGAATGTCACTGAGTCACTGAGACACATCCACACACGCACGCTTCTACTTAAAGTCAAGAAACAACAGGTTACTTCTAGTCTGGATGCAAACTGTTTCGGCCTTGCGAGTAAAACAGATATGAAATTTAATATAGTCAGTGTAATTTATAAGTGATCATCAAAATAGAGCTGTTTCTGCCACACATAATGTCTTGGAAGGGGGAGGTGGTTAGGCCGAGCTGTTAACCAATAAACTTAAATAAGTGAATTCCACAGGATCTTCTACACAGTGTCCATAGTAACCTTACAGTGCTGAATAGAGAGCGAGAACACACACACACACTCGTTGTTGTATAGGAAGTCACAATATAACTAGCAGCGACTGCAGCATATTACACAATATAAATCATGACTCTGCCTGTGAATGACTTCTTTCACAGTCATAATGATACTTTACACCTCATGCTAATTTTTAAACCAGAAAGAAAATCCTAAGAGACGTATGAGACATCTCTAATAGCAAGTCATAGAAAAATCTGACAGTTGGTATGAGATATTATAAGTGTAAAGTCAGAGTGTAATTGCTATAAGTACCGTTTCCTCCCACAGCTGTAGCCATTCAGATGAGAGCTGAAAATGTCTAATTAGGATATTATTACAGGCTCTATTCTCTGTATTGTATTTCATACAGAGTATTTGATTGTGGGGCAAATATTAATGATATATTACTGGAAATATTTTATTAAGAAACATTGTGAATACTGTGATGATTTTGATGCACTGTTTAACGTCTTATTAAACTTTGGTAGCCAAAGAGAGATTATAGTTGAGTTTGATTCATTCCTGTGAATCACTTCAAACTGTTTGTTTCAACAAATTGATTCATAACTCTGATTCACTTGTGTCATCAGAAATGTTCAATGAAGTATCCATGTGGCAGTTTTACATATTAAAATGTTTAAATATTAAATGTCTAATAAAATTTCTAATAAAATTAGAATGACATTGAATATAATTCTTTCTTGTGTTCATTTAGCAAAAATAGTGAAGCAATTTTTGGCTCTTGGCTACAGTGATTGTTCTTCTGATTAAATTATATATATTTTGGGAGAATAAATTGAATAATAAATACAATAAATATCAGAAAAGATTCTATTTGCTGTTCTACAAAGATTTTTATTATTATACATTACACATTGTGAATCTCCTTGCTAAAGTGACTGGCTGAACAAAATAGCGTTTTAAGCAATTTTAGGTAAATGCATGAATACTGAGTTATATACAGCATATAATTAAACTAATTAATTAATTCTAAACTTCTGAAAGTAATTTTTTTTTGCTGTAATGCCCAGCTGTATTATTATGGATGTTTTAGTCTATGCTGAAGATGGTGTACTTTTCACTGTTTTCAGTGCCCTAAAGTCTGCAATGTGAGATCTGTGTGTGCCTGTATGTACCTGTTGGCGAGGCGAAGCACGAAAAGCTCAAGGAAGGCAGAGTCAATGAGCAGGTTCTGGTCATCGTGGTGAAGCTCAGAGAATCCAGGCAGCCGTTCAGCCCAGCAGCGTGTCACCTCCATGGAGCCGGTTAGCACTCTGTAGAACATCTGGATCTGCTGAGACTCAGATAGACCCACTGGCTCCACCGCACTGAACTACAGGAAGAGAGAGAGAGATGGGTATGCCACACAAATAAAAATAAATAAAATAAAATAAAATGGTTATACTGCTGTTTTGAAGTTAAACTACGTTTTTGTTTTGTAATTTAATAATTTTTGTATCAAATGGTAAAATAATGATTTCTGCCAACTAGACAAGACTCATAAAGGATCTCTTCACTTAGATACCTGACTGTAGTCTAGTTCTCGTGGGGTAGACTGGGAATAGGCCCGCACTACTGCATTCAGCAGGCTGAGGGGAGGTGATGGGGGTGAGGGCTCTGGCTGCAGGGGACTCTTTGGTTTAGACGGCAAGCGACCTCTCCTCCCCTTCAGGTTGTCTGTGCGCACCACTGTGTCAAACACACAAAGAAACATATTTTAGACAATGCACGAGGCCTCTACAAGCAGTAATAACATCTAAACGTGATTATAGATTAATATTATTCGAACCATGATGTGTTGATAAATTATACTTCATATTCATTATACCAATCCCTAGGAAATCAAAAGCGTTTTGCATGTGTATTTAGTAGTTTTAAATAAAAGTTTCAGAAGTTTCTTTCCATCTATGCCACTCAACAATGCTGGACTGGCCAGTAGGGGGCAGCTAAAATCTGCACGATTGCAGGTCTCAGAAGGAGCGGGTGAGTGAAGGTAAGATATAATAAGAACAATGTATGTTTGTCCCAATCTCCGGCTGAGATGGATGAGACGATAAGAGGTGTGATCTTTTTAAATCACATGGTATTCATGCTTAAATTCAACAAGAATTAAATGTCCCCTTGAACACATGTGCCTGTGACTGTCCTGTGTGTTGTGTTATTACCGGTTCTAAAGCTGCTGATAGGCTGTGATTACAGAGGCGAAGTACTGCCGGTAAACACCTCCATTATAGTTTAATTCATGCATTCATACTAACCAACCAAACCAGCTACGCGCCAAATCTGAATTAATCCACGGCGCTTCTTAAGCGTAGTGTGTGCATCTGCGGGTTTTAAGTCATTAAGATAAAGAGTGTCTATCTCCTATGCATCAGTCTTTAACCAGAGGTCCAGCCGAGGTCATATGCACCAGGGCCTATTGTGTGATAATTGGTTTGAGTGGCTTGGCCAGACATATTATAGGTGTGTGTGTGTGTGTGTGTATGTGTGTGTTTAATACCTTCTTTCACCATGCCTACACTGAGACACTTCTGGAAGCGGCAGTACTGGCACCGATTTCTTCTCCTTTTGTCCACAGGGCAGTTTTTACTGGCCAAACACACGTACTTTGCATTCTTCTGAACCGTCCTCTGCAGCCACCGACAATAAAGAGAGAAAAGGGAGAGAGAAGAAAAACAATAAGCTAACAGGTCTAAACATATTATTTATTTAATTTGATCCCATTTTTGGCTAAGAATTAAAAAGGAAGCTTGCAGGTCAGATTTTAATTACAATGTGAAAAAGCTCCGGCTCCATCAGGATAATTAGATAAAATTAATTTCCCAACATGCCTTGCCTGCAGGAGGGACAATTTTATTAGCGCAAGCTACTGACAATGAAGATCAGTGCAAAGCGTGCTGAGGCCGCTCCCGCGAGACATCCCGCACCGCGTGATAAAATTGTTTGTGAAACTCGCGGGTCAGCTCACGGCACCTCAGGGTTTTGGCGGATCGTGCCTCTGCAATAACCCCCCCTGGAGTTGTTTTCTCCTCGGCTGGATATGCGCGATTATTGCTGACCTTATTAAAATGAAATAAAAACGATCTGCGAGTACTCTCGCCGTTAAAAAAAAAGAGGAAAAAGACTTGACAACGCAAAGGTTCAGACATCAAGTGCACGTGCTAATGGTAAGTCAAAAGATTAAGCACTTGCGTGAGACCGGTAAGTTCTGTGATTAAGGTAATATCCAAAACAAACAAAAACAATGCTTTAACAAGCTACAACTGCAACGTACATCAACAATGTTGGTTTTATTGTGCAGTTATTCAATTAGGAAAGCTGCCAGTTGTTAAAATGAATTACAAATAGTAACTAGCATGATAGTTACTAGGTATAACATTATCATTATCTTTCATTCATATTTTTAAAGTTTATTGCCGCCTTTGAATGTCAAGTGGCTAGAAGCTAATGGTGTTCTCTGATTACCCTTTTTTGTCATTTTTTTTAGTTTACCTAACTTTAATTTTTCACTTTGAATAAAAACTATAAAGAAAAAAAATCATAATACACACACAGCTGTTTCCAACAGGTGAAAATAAAAATCAATCAAACCACCTGCGTTTCCCAGGAAGCTGGAATTTTACCGTCAGGTGAAGTTAAAACACCCACCCACACACGTTATCCGTGTAATTTGCACGGTTTCTCATATTTCACTTAAATTGAACATAAAACTACCACAGCGGCTGCGGTAGAGTGGACTAATCTCCCAGTGGGCACACAAATGCACTTGTTAGCTAGGGGAGTCTACTCAGTTACAGCTACATTCACACTGATTCAGTATGACTTGATTAAAATACAACCTGTGGAGCACATCATCTCAAACACCCTGGGCTTAGTCGGAAAAAACGCACCCACCTCGCCTTTTCCCCCTGCACCACATGCACAAGTTAACTGAGTGCAACTCCGTTCTATACTTTATAGCCGGTTCAGACTGTGACAGATTCTGTCTGTTGGCCACAGTCATTGTACAGTCCACAAAACAGAGGTTTTATTGCTGCAGGAGCTCGCTAGATGAATAGACATCTCGTGATGTTCATAAAATAAGATAAACAGCTGTACATATGATGGCCATTAAGTAACTGAAACAGTTTCTGTGTGTGTATGTGCATGTGTATTTGCATTTATTTATGCTCTAAACGATGTCACAGTACAAAACTGTCACGGTTACAACAGTTTCTTGACTTTTCTTAAAACGAAAAAGGACTCATCTTAGGCTACATTGAAACATTTATGAATATGTCTGTCAATTTCTGCCCACAAACAAATGGCAAAAAGCCTGAAAAATCAAACACTACGCTCTTACAAATAAAGGTTCTGAATGAATTTTTTACAGAAATGCCATAGAAGAACCATTTAATGTAAAGAACATTTCAATAATCACAAGAATCCTTTTTCACTATAAAGAACCTTTTGTGCATTTAAAAGGTTCCATGGATGTTAAAGGTTCTTCACTGAACTATTGATGCCAATAAAGAACCTTTATTTTTAAGAATGTATGACAAAAACTAAAACCTACTATTATTGTCTAACTACCATAATTCTCTCATGCAAGCACACAAACGCACACACACAGAGTTGCGGTCCAGTGCACAGCAGGGTCCGTAGGGTCGGTAAAGACAAGCGGTTGTGGATTCATGACATGTAACATGTGCTAATGGCCCTGTCGCACATTAAAACCCCTTAGGGAACCTATATCCCCCTCTCCTCGTCCTCTCCTCCCCTAATCAGAGATGATCAGACTATCTTCTCTCGCCCTCTCCTCTGGGTGTGTAATTAGATGTGTGTGTATGGCTGTTCAATAGGAGAGGTGGAACTGGGTCACCATTAATTGGTTAAGTGTGTGTGTCTGCGTGTATTGCGCACTTAGACTGTATTATAAGACGACTATCTATGAATGAAGCACATTTTAGTGTGTTTATTATTCAACACTGTAAATGCCATAATGCTGGCACAAAAGCACATTTATCTTTGTTGCGACTGAATTAATCAACGTAAGCTAAAGTAAAGTGCTGGAGATGAGTTCGAATGGAGTTAAGAGCTGTTAAACTTTTATTCCAGTGGAGTGGGTCGAATGTGGAGGTTTTGTGAATGAGCGAGCCTGTCTTGACCCTCCATTAGGTAAATATTCAGAATAAATATTCTCACTCGGAGCATGTTATGAGTCACAGAGCAAATTACAAACCAAATAAATGGTGTGAAAATAAGCTGTGTGAGCGAATGAGCAATACAGAGAGAATAGATTTTGTGTGCTGAAATTGGCCAGTTATTTACTATTTTTCATTGTGAAACAGCACAACGGTTTGTATTCAGATGTAAAACAGAACCATAAGTGAAATGATTTAGTGCCGGTTAATCAACGTAAAACTAAAGCCGGAGGGGAAATCTGAATAATTCTGGTGGATGAATGCATGCACACTCCATTAAAAATTGATTTTAAAAACTAATGTACTAAGAATCAATGTGCATAAATATCACAATAAACCCTGTTGTATAAAAACATTTATTAGAAATTTTAAAAAGAGCGTTAGCGTTCTGACAAAAGGATATACACTGCCACACAATACACCGTCTTGCATTAAAATTCACCTGCTAATATTTATATTGTGAGTTAATGAGTTGCCTGAGATAATTAAATGGTGAGTGTTTTTGTGAGTTGGGGTGAGTACGAGTGCGTGTATGCATAAAAATAAGTATGCTGATCGTCTAAGACTTGCCAGTGTGCATATGTCATTGTTTGTGGATGTCATTTGTGTGTGTGCATGTGTGCCAGCGTTGCAGTAATGGCTACAAAGCCTCAGGCTTACCAACCCCTGCTTTTATTAATTACTAAATAAAAACTAATTGTGAAACTAATTGAAAAGAGGCATAATTTATTTCTGCACCAGACCACAGGCCATTTCCAATTATTTCAGCTCTGCCACTCTCACTCCTTCACTTTCATTGTCAGTCTTTCAGCACAGTCTCTGTATATTTTAAATCTTCTCTTTTTCTGTAATATTAACCTGAGCAAATTCAAATGTACATTTTTCCAAAATGTGAAATAAATGCCATATATATGTTAAATTCATTGTAAGAGATAAATCCTAATACGCTACAGACTCTCCTCAGTCTGTGTGTGTGTGTGTGTGTGTGTGTGTGTGTGTGCGCTTTTCTGGCTACAGCTCCAAGCTGCTGTATTTTAAGTGCGCGCCGCTGTCACACCTCTCACTGGTCACCGAGGGAAACGACCCTCACTGACGCCGTGGCAACCGCCGCTCAGACGATTTGTGAGAGCACTCAAAGTCACACACACATTCACATTTAGTACACACAAGCCAATACTTTCATGAAAAGGCTGAGCAAACCTGTCACAGTTGCACATCTGAAACTGAAACTAAACATTCTTTCAGTTTTTGTGCACAAATTATTTTCTGTACAGCCTCAAATGGTCATTTAGACTGTATCCCAACCCCCTCTTCAAATGAACAACAAAAACACACACAGCTCGCTGAAGAATTGCTATTCACACGGTGGGCTTTAACCTTGGTTCAAACGCCCGCGGAGTGCGTTACAATGGTTGGTTAACCCTGAGCCTCACACTCAGAGAATGAGGTGCGATCGGTGTAGAGCAGCGTGAGGCTCTTCAGCCAAGAGCTCCTTTCAAACCAAGAACAAAACTAATGACCACTAATGAATACACAATTAACAAACACTACCTTGGCCACACTGCTACATAAGAGACAAAAAAAAAAAAAACACTGACCGACACACTGTACAATAAAGCGCAAGTACAATCCTCTTACACTCCATTTAATGACAGACACACTCAGATACACAAAGAGACTTGCTATTCAAATTAAGCACACACTGAAGAACACGTATCAATCAACACAAACTGCAAACTCCCACGTCAGCTTTTACAATACTACAATCATTTACAATAGTATGAATAAATGTAAAGCATTAAGGGAAATCCAAATGAGAGGCTACCTCCAACAAGCATTTCCAGTCAGTTTTAGTTAACCTCAGCTTTTGTTCTTTCAATAGTTCAGTTAGTTTATTGTGCTGTGCTTTAAAGAGATAATTCAACCAAAGAAGATATTGTGAAACTCTTTTTTTGTTCATACAGTGAACGTCTATGTGGTCTAAAACAGTGGTTTTTAACCAGGGGCAGAGGCCAACTGGGGACTTCAATAAACTTCCAAAGTGGTTGCAAGATATGACTTAAAAGTATTTAAATTAATAAATTATTTATGTATTAAAATAATCAAAGTCTAATTAAAATCAGATGAAATATGGATGTAAACTGAACATTCAGTTCTTAAAACTTTTGGAATTACAAAAGATTCTTGGTTAATTAAAATTAATTTATCAATAATTTCAATTGCTGTTAATAAAACAAAGATTAAAAACAAGCAGCTTTGTCATATTTACAGCAGAAATATAGAAAATATCTAAGAACCACTGGTCAACACTAAAACAACACTGGACCCCACTAAACGTTATTGTATGGACAAAAAAACATGAAAACAACTTTAAAATATCTTCTTTTGTGTTCCACAGTAGAGAGTCATACAGGTTTGTGACAACATGAAGGTGAGTAAATGATAAGAATATTCCTTTGTTTTTGGTGAACAACCTCTTTAAAGGCCCAAGTACACGTGCGTCAGTTAGTGTGCAGTGGAATCTTATAGTTTAAGGTATTAAGTAAAAGCTCCTTGCGAATGATCCTCCTATTTACATTAAACAGAACTTCTTGTACGATTCTTTCAGTGAAAGTGTGTGTCAATAAGGATTATTATGCATTCGCAATAGCACACTCATGTAAATAGTAGTGACAGTGATGGATCTCGGGTGCGTCTGTATACGATCTGATCGAGAGTTATCATAAGAAAGTGAAAGTGCTGCTGGGATGCTGAATTCTTACCTTAAAGAAGCCTTTGCAGCCCTCACAGGTGCGCACACCATAGTGCTGACAGGCCGCATTGTCTCCACACACAGCACAGGTACCCTCTCCGGAGCTGGTGCGACTGGGCGGTGATGGCAAACTGTCTCCCAGAAGCGGTGGGCACGGGCCCATGCCCAGAGAGCGGAACGCCAGGCCTCCCGGCTTGCCCATGTTCAGGGGGTACATGTGTGAGTGCGTATGGGAGTGCACATGTGAGTGTGTGTGGGTGTCCAGGTTGGGTGGCACATGTGAAGACGAAGAGGATGAGGAAGGAGAGCGTTCAGGGCGCAGCGGAAGGCCGATGGCAGTGTCGTAGCCGCTGGTGGAGGGTGGGGCCGTCTGCTCGTAGAAATGAGAGAAGCGAGGGCTCTTCAGTGGGCCTTCAATCAGGCAGGGCTGGGGCACAGGGGGAAGACTGTGTTCATCCCACAAGAAAGAGCTGCTGGGTGGGCCGGGGTGAAGCGGCGTGGGGGGCGTCGAAGGGGGCGACTGCTTAAAGTACATGGAGCTCCCAGCTATTGCTTCGTCGGATGGTGCCATGGGTGGGTAAGACTCCTCCTCCTTCTTGATGATAGGGCGTTGAGGAGGGAGTTGATACAGACAGGAGGGTTTCGGCTCAAAGCCGCCCTCCACGAACACATTAAAACTGGGTAGGGAAGTGGTGGCAGCCGCCGCCGAGATCTCCCCCCCACCGAGCTCACACTTTGAGTAGTCTGTCGCCATGAGGTCAGCACTGTAGTCACCATGGTAACCAAAGGACTGGGCGGAGTAGCTGGACCCATGAGGTGCAGGGCCGTACTGGGCCTGAACGCAGGGCATGTCTATAGAGACAGGGAGAGAGAGAGAGGAAAACGAGAGAGACTTATCATATTGCCTTTTGGCTGAATTTTGCCTTCAGGTGTACAGAGGATGTGATGTCAACCATGGCATTTCAGTACTGTTTTGTTAGTACCAAGTTAGTAGATAAACCATTCACCTGGAAACATGGGTTAGGCCGTGAGCTGGTGGGCACACATGCAAAAACTAAATAAATAAATAAAAAAATGCATTCCTGGTTTGGATTCTCACATCTAAATTAAAGGAAATTCTGTTATCATTTACTCAAAGTTACTTTAGTGCATCATTTTTTAACATACAATGAAAGCGAGTGAGGCTGACATCTCCACTGAAGAAAGAAACTCCAATGAGAGTGAGTAAATGATGACAGAATGCTCAATTCTGGGTCTAAACAGTTTTAGTTTTCTTTCTGGATTTGAATTCCATGCCACCCTTGTGAGCAAACACCGTCCAACCAATCTAGCACACATACCTAAGCTTGAAACACAAATCATTCTTTGATTATCCATCATCAGTTCTTATATTTTATAATTATAAATATGTATAGATGTAAACATGCACGGAGAAAGATGAGTTTAGTCGCTTATATTCAAAACATAACGCCTAAAAGTTTTAACCAAAACGCCTTTAGATAAATATCCATGATGGTTTTAACTCTATTAATTTAATGTGCACCATGCACCTGTTGAAATAAAAATGATCGTATTAAAAGCCACGAGGAACTCCCTTGTTATTCGTAGTAGTCTGTATCTTGAGCCAGCTCTGCGCTCCAGGAAAACCATATTGCCAGCGCGCACTCCCAGAGTTATATAACCTACAACTGTGCGTCTTGACACAGCTGTTTAAGTGCATCTGTGCAGAGCTACCTGAGTCCGTGAGGAGATGTGTGTGCGTATCCTTTGTTTGCTTATTTTCCCTAGGTGGGGAAGTGTACACAGACCCGACGTCGGATTGACGCTGTCGTGTAGTGACCTCGTAATCCTTGTGCCTTCAACACGTCATGTATGTTTAGTAAAATCAAGAGGCTTATCAATTATGAACGCCTCTTTACCTGTGATGACTCGGACCGGTGCGCGCGCGTTCCGTTTCCTACGCACATCGCTGGCTATGCATACAAACGCATATTGTGGCATACAGCATCATGGATAACAGTGAATTTAATGTCAGTAGACATTTCTATCACAACAGTGGATTCATAGGATAATGCCCATGAGCAGATGGGAGCTTACCTTAAGTAAACTTTTTTTTTTCTTCCTCAATTCAGCTTCCTCACAGAATTGATTTTGAAGTTTTGGTTAGCCTACTTTTATTTAAAACGGTAAACTGTTGTTCAACTTACTATATTAACTATACTAATAAAAGTTAATGTTGCTATATTTTCTCTATGTATTATTAAATTTTACATTTGAACCTGTAAACCAAACTGGATGTCAAGAGAAAATAGGCTAATATTTTACAGTTAAAAAAAATAATTAAATAATATTCTATTGTAGACTATTTAGTGTACTAATTTTAAACGATTTTCAGGGGTGTAAAAGTAAAATGAATTTCTGTCACATTTCAGCTGGGCTATTCTCGCGCGACCCAATAGAGCGTTTTAGCGCCCCTAGCGCAAATAGCTAGCCATCAATTATATTGTATAAGACGTTTTAAACAAGAATGATTTTTGTGACATATTTTAAATGTGTAAATCTATAAATCTAAAATAAACCTAAGAAATATTGCCAGTAGTTACTTATGTTTTGTCCATGTAACGTTACAGTAATCGAGCAGCTGTTGCTATGGTTACCACATCACGCACAAGCCTATAAGTTCGGTGAACTCTGATTAATTTGTAATGTAATAATATAACTTGTAGATACTGTTTGAAAGCATATTTGGTGAAGCCTATATAAAAAGTAACAAGCTTCTATAAAAAGAAAACAACCTTTAGGCTAGTTCTAACGTTAACTTTATTTGGGAGGTAATTTTATTTTGGATAATTAACAGGCCTAATATTCCTATAATTCACACCTTGACGGAGGAGAGTTTTACGTCAAAGTGAGTGGGTGGGTGGGATAAGGTGCGACCCCTTCATCGTCATGGATTCTGACGAAGGAATGAATGGTTTGATATCAATCTGTCCCGTGCTGGATGGAGCAAAGTGAGTCAAACTTTCTTATACCACTCACATCTTACACCACTGTCACCACTCCTTAACGTGCACTTGAGATATACACTTTCACTTTTTTATTTCTTTCGGCTTTTTTTTTTTTTTTTTTTTTTTTGGTTTATAAACTAGGCTATGCCATTCTATTTTTAAACTTGCAATATTTTTCAAACGATTTTTAAAACTTTAACTAAAAACCACTTAGTAAAAATCTGTCAGCCAGCAATATAGACACAGATATGCTATAAACTTGCTTTAGTTTTGTAATTTGAAGACAGCAAAAAATATGGCATTTATCCAATCAAAGTTTGGGTGTCTTTTTCACACACTGAATGCCAGCTCAAATTATGTAAGACTAGACAAATCCGTATAGAAAAAAGCAGGACTTGACTTTCTGTCTGACTCGTATCTCTCGTGTGTATCCGTTTATGGTTTGTTTGTGCACGTGCAAACCCCAGTGCACGTCGTTTTTCTACCTCAGCTCCACATTTCACCATGACACGGATAATAAAAATGAAAACGCAGCCGATCTAACGTAAAAAGTCGAATTATTAAAAAGGTCTAGACCACATAAAGTCATACTGAAACGATGCTTTACAGCTCTAGTGTGTGTGTGTGTGTGTGTGTGTGCGTGCGTGCACCAGACAGAGAGAGCCTCAAACAAATACACACTCAGGCTTATAGAAAGCGCTTTAGAGGGATGAAACAGTTGCTAACCTCGAGGTGTGCATTTTAGATGGACAAAATGCAGCTGTTCCAATAACTGTGATCGCTTGTTCATTGTCAGAGTGCCATAGATCTAACAAACAAAAAAAAAATATACGACATAAAAAAAAAATAAATAGATGCACATGACACGCTAACCAGTATGAATTTGCTCTTGAAACTAACAAGCATCAGTGGAACACAGGCGGCACAAATACATTTGCGCAAACTTTCACTTTCCAAACACTAACAAGACAACAAAGACAATGTATTCTAACAGCAGCACACGAGGTTGCTCTGACCATGAAGAAGAAAGTATGTTTTGATAGGAGTAGGATGCAAATATAAAATGAAAGAGCTATAATAGATTGCACTCGTTCCAACTGGAACACAAATGCATGTTTTTTCTGCCATATAAATGTCAAACCACCATCTGCGAGACTCATGTTTTAAACAGAATTAAATGCAATTTGCTGAGGAGTGTTGTACAGAGAAACGACAATGCCTGTAAAAATCAGTTATTATTCCGGTTATTTGCATTTATTTCCAGGACAATTGCAAACACAAACAAAACTCTCAGGAAAAAAAAGAAAGAAATATTTTAATTTAAACTACACCTATCAAAAATTTCTAGCTATATGAGTAAATAGTTGCTTTAATTATACAAACCAAAAACTGTGTTTTATTATAATTTTAACAAGTACAAAATTTACAACATGTCAATGAGATTTCCTGAAATTTCCAAGTTTCCAAAGTTAGACAAACCAAAATGATATAACAGCAAAAGTTCACCGGCATGGGGTAATCAAAAAAGCAACAAACATGTATTATCTTACTACCAATCGGTTTGCGTTTAGTAAATGAGGTGTTCTTAAAACTACAAAATTATTATAGCTTAATATAAAAGGTTTAAATATGCAATCGCACACATAAAGTGTGTCTAAAAGCTCTTCAGAGTCATGAGAGATTTTTACAGAGACTTGTGGTACCTGATTGGCCTTTTGCTCGCTGAATCGTGGTCGGTTTCTCGGGTGGAGGCTGCACGCGTCTGGGGTTCGGGGCTGCTTCAGCACACGCGGCGGGTGAGGTATCCGGTAGCCGGGACTCAGACCTGGGCTGCAGGCGCTCTTCCGAACCGGTGTCTGGAATCGGGAGCACAGAATGATTTAGTTCGACA
>SCHK01374282.1:0-11709 GCA_004124795.1 Poropuntius huangchuchieni | reverse complement strand
AAGGCAAGCTTGAGTGTCTCAAGCTTGTGGCTTCCTCATATTCTCCAATTCACAATGTTATGTAAACCTCTAGATGCACTGATGATCTTCCTCTTTGTTTAGTTTGGCACCTGAGTGATATGACAATTCATCGGTGTTGCAATGTGTAATACAATGTTCATTCAGCTTTTGCTTTGACTCACTAATATTTGGTTTTATCAGTCTTGCTCCAAGTTCAGAGTCATGTAAAAATCAAGAGATTCTCCACCCTAAGGCCATAAATGTGATCAACAGTCTTCTTCACCAGTCAAGTTATGCCTGTGGATAAAATTTTAGTGTAATCAAGAGTGTTCCCTGAGGTAAAGCTCTAAAAATACTACTTTTAATATCACTGCATTAAGATCTGGAACACATGCCAAAACATTATATTATAATAACTGGAGGCTTTAATGCAGGGAGTGTGCCACATGCTATTTCTTTCATTTTGATTTAATGAAAACTCTGGATATCTGACAACACATTTATAGGGTTATATAAAAGTAAAACAATAAGTCATAGCATTCGTTAGGGTTAATCTGAGAAGTTTTTTTTTACATAGTAACACTTTATATTACCTGTGCTAAACAATTACATGTAATGCTTAATCAGTCATTAATGTATAAATAGAAATATATGTAATGTATGAAATATATGTACACGCATGTAATATTTTCATGTGTATTTATTAGTGCTGTCAAAATAAGTGTTTGTTTACATAATATATGTATGTGTACTGTTTATATATAAATACACACAAATATTTTGAAAATATTTACATGTATTTACATGCATATAATTATATTCTTATATTTTATATATAAATATATTTAACATAAACATATTTTTCATTAAAATATACATGCATATGTTTGTATTTATATATACATAATAAATATACACAGTATCCAACCATATATTATGTAAACAAAAACTTATTTTGGATGTGATTCATCGTTTGACAGCACTAGTATTAACATGTGAATTCTTTCAAGAATTATATGCTTGTAAATGAAAAAGATTGTGCTGTGTAATAATAATGTTACTGGTTACACCTTTAGCACTTTCTTCAGTGCAGACTGACCTAAAGTTCCTGCCTACTTTCATGGCCATTACTCTATTCTTTGTCTATCTATCTACAGAATATGAAATATCAAGCAATGGTGATATGATTTTATCTAACAATATGAGTGGGTGTGTCAGTCTCTTCCATCAGGTCTTCATGCTTCCTGTCTCTCTCATCTTCTGAAAGACAGAAGGCCTTTGAGCTGTTGGTACTGGGTCAGTCTATGTTCTCTGTTCAAAACCGGGCTTTCTGTGCTTCTGTCTCTAGCTGGTGTATGTGTTCAGAGAGAGAGAGGCTGCAGGCCGGACTTTAAGGAGGTCTTTCTGTGGGTTCGCAGGGCAGCAGATCCCACAGACGGAACAGTGCCTCATTGTTCCTGTAAAGCTCTTTCATGAGTGCTTAGCAGCTTACTGAGCAACAGTGTGTGTGTTCACCATCAGGCCATCAAGAACAGAAAGACATGTGTGTGTACATGTGCATGTGTGGGAGAAAGCAGGAAATAAATCTGCTGTTATTAAATATTAAAAATATATTAAAAAATAATAAAAAAGTACAACAAAGTTGTAGTAACTAGTCAAACATCTGAGATTACAAGAATAAAGTCGTAACGGAACTCATAAAGTTTTATATAATAGAAATCTCATATTGCTACACTATTGTGATTGACTTTTTTTACATTTTGACATTTTACTCAAAATATTATGACTGTTACTACAACTTTATTCTGCTAATCTTCGATTTTTATGTATTAATTTTTTTTTTATTTAAGCTCTAAAATGCTTTCATATGTAACCATATGGTTCTTTTGAGATTATAAAAAGTTCTTGATAGTACATTATGTTTTCAGTTTGTATCAGCCTATCCAAATTTTGAATAGTATATCTTTCTTAAAAAGTGTAGCGTGAAAATTTGTGTTAACGTGCCAGTGAGATCAACACGTCATGTAATTTATAGTAAATTAAATGTGGCACTGATACTTCATTTCCATCCATGAATCACAACAAGAAGTCAGTGATTCATGCATCATATCCGCAGATCACAGATTGATTCCCACCCTTTAAAAAAAATTATATTTTTAAACATCAAGTCACCCAAACAATTTCCACCCTCCAGATCCTCTTTGATGATAATAGCTCCAATTTCTTCAATCTCTGCTTCACACGCAAGGAGAGAGACGGAGAGGAATAAAGGCTTGATATTGTAAAAGAAAAATATTATCCATGCTTGATTAAATATAGATAGATGACTTGCCCTAAGTTGTGTGGCTAAGGTTTTGTCCTGGGGTTACAGATTTAAACTGAGTAGAAGTTAAGCATTTGAGCTAACATACATCTAAACTTGACTCATTCAACCCCAAACCTTGATGGAAAGCACCACCTTATCTGATATCATCTGAAAACAAACAGTTTTCACTAACAATGCTAAAACCAGAGTCATCTGACTTCAGGAAGTGATATCAGTGCATGAGGTCTTGGAAGATAACTATCTCATATTTTTGATGGCTGGCTTCCTGTTAACTTTGAAGAAAAACTTTGTCAAAAAAATAGGCCAAGGCTGTAAAACCAACACAACTGAACTGAAGACCCAAGGCACGCAAAACTAGCCAGTCAAATGTTGAAATAAATTCAACCGGATGGAAGTGGCACTTTTAAATTGATTATTGATTACAGACCTTGTGTACAGATGGTGTATTATTTAATGTAATGTGAACAAACAAGCTGTAAAAGACAGGAGTATCATTTTAAGGTCCTTTTTTGTAGGAAAGACGTACAGTATTTTCATAATTTCATGGCTGAATAATCAACATCAAGTAACAGTTTAAGAGGAAAGTATAATTTATATCAAGCTAAGTGTAGTGTCGACCCTGATTACACTGTCTGTAGATGATGAGAACTGTATTGATAATTACAGCAGCATAAATGAGTACTTGAATTACTATTTTAGATGATAAACCCCATCTGTTGTTTTCTGACTGACGGATTGAACTTGTGCACAGATCTCCATGGGAATCTTCTGTTACTGAGAGAGATCAGAGAGCGCAGGTTCTGTTCAGACACTAGACATGTACAGACCCAGGTGTTTGATAAACATGACACTGGAAACTCAACACCACTTGAAGAGGGCAAGTTGAGGTCCACGTTCATTCAGTCTGAGGGAGAGAAAATGGGATGATATACTGAAGCTACGACCACCTCAGACCTTGATGCAGACACCCAAACACACAAGTGTGATGAAGAGTCTGTCAACATCTAGATTTAGTTGTTTTCTGCTGAATTTTTAATGGTGTAAACAGAAACTTCTCATGGCTGTACAGATTTACTACAGCTGCTGATGCATGCTTACAGATGGCCACACATTAAACAGGCAGCTTCCGAAAATAGAGTATAAAGAGCCAGTGTATATGCAGTTCATCTGATTGAAACATTTCATGGCTATGTTATTCCCCTGAGGATATGTTGTCATCTCCTGGCAAGTTTTGTTATAGGCGCCTCTAATTGGAGGGTGAATCTCACGAATGTCTGAATCATATTTTTTATTAATTTTTTTCTTTTATTTCGTCAACCACATTACACCCCATTAATATACAGATAAGTGTGATTTTTACAGTAATATTGCCATATATCATTTATAGAAATACATTAATTTATTATTAATTATTTTTATATTAATTATTACATTAATTATTTTTTGTTGCTTTTTAGTAATTTAAATATTAGTTAGTAATGGCAAAATAGTAAAAATAAAATAAAATGATTCCTATTTATTTATTTTATTTATTGCATTATATTAATGAAAATGTAGTGGTAAAATGTGTTTAACTGTCATTAAAAAAATCACAGTGCAAAAAACTACTGGTACAAAAATAGGCTTGTGCAAAATACAATTTCTGTAAAATATGGCATATATTCTTGGACAGGCTGTGGGATTCACCTTGTAATGATGTTTTATAAAAATAATTTTTGATAACGGTGACTGTGTGTTTAACTGTGCTGGAGCACTGCTAAGGTATAGCTAATACTTGACTGTGTGTGTTTGTGCTGTTTGCTTTGGTTTGTTGTCTGTGTGAGGTAACGCTATGAGGTGTTTGTTCTTCACAGAAAGTTGCTAGACCCCAATATGATGCAAACCACTGAGCTACTGAGTACAGGGAGGACAGAGAGAGAGAGACGGATAGTTTCTCAGCAGGCTGATAGAGGTAGCTGTGTGGTGACAGCACACTCAAGGCTGCAGGTGATCACAGTGGAAAATCTCATTCAGTGAGTGCTAACCCAATGAGGCACTCAAGATATATGTCGCACCATATCTTTCATCAGAGTCGTGGGCACAGTAATACAGTCATGTTGTGTGATGAAGAGCTTTCATAACTGCCAGATGATTTCCCAGGTCAAAATAAAGCCAGGGAACGATTCTGCCTTTGCTGGCAAAGTGAAATTTGTCAGTTGTTCTTAACTTGATATTGTAAATTCAACTGCATATGTTGCTTGCAGAGCCTTGAAACATCACCAGCTCATTTCCTCCTTGTAATTGTGCCATTTTAATTGAGGATGTGTCTACAGGGGCCCCTCGCACAGTAGGAAACGCAGAAATTGTCAGATCTCTATTGGAAATTTTGGCTTTGGACTTTCCTGTGTTTTATGAACAGCTCTGGCTTAAAAGTCTGATGTATTAAGACATTGCCTGTCATTCCCTTCAGAATCAAACGCGGTCAACTACCTAGACGGGTCAAGGAGAGTGCACTTTATTTGCTAAACTTCGTGGCGTGAGTTAAATAACACTGAGAAATGAAACGAAACTATTGTTTTTGGTAACCGGCTTAATTCTAATCACTCTAAACTAGCACATAAGATACATCAGGAAGCGTAAATGTTTATACAACAAAGATAATCACTCATACTGACGCACACATATATCTCTGATGCAAATCCAAGCATGCAACGTAATACGTATATTTACTCAGCACTCAGTCAATAAACTACAATCCTTCATATCCTCAAAATCCAGCATAGATGACATTCCTGTACTACTTTAAAGACTCTACACTTACAAAATTCCTTGAGCTGAATAGTATTGGATATCACAAAGGGTTAAGGGTTCCCCTAAGATCATTTCTGTCTTCTACAAACCCTCACCCGCCATGCCATCATTACCTCATACATTGCCAGTGGCTTTTCACCATAATAGAGCAATCATTTCAAACTCCACACGCACATGTTAAGGTAAAATGTGAAGCCTTACCTTGACATACTCCATGGTAGGGTCCATGCCTGCACCGTCCCTGCAGGAAAAAGAAAGAACTCTCTTCAGCGAACACATCAACTCTACTTTAGCTCAGCTGCCTGCCGGTTTAACTGTAAGTGTATGTGTGTGTGTGTGTGTGTGTGTGGGTCCTTCTNTCTACTTTAGCTCAGCTGCCTGCCGGTTTAACTGTAAGTGTGTGTGTGTGTGTGTGTGTGTGGGTCCTTCACTGGGCAGGCTGTACGTTGGACTGCAGTAAAGTGCCTTCCAGTTCAGCCCCTCTCGCCTGAGGTCATTACACCACAGTATAGACCACAACATGTGGACACAAACACCCACCATCCCCCCAAACACACACAATTACTTTCAATTACTTCCACACCAACCCAAATGCACAAAGTTCAGCTGAGATTAATGCAGATATCAATGTAGAAAAAGAATCAAACATTTAAGCAGGCTTTAAAAGAGGAAAAAATGTAGGGTTAAGTGGTCAGGGATGAGCATATCAGGTCTATTAGTGGCTCTCTGTCTCACACACAAACACACTCTTGTGACTCTCTCCGGATTTATGCTTACGTGAAGATTTAAACCCCAAATTCTAAAGGATTATAGCCAGGAAAAGGGAAATTAATTCCTTGAGTCTAAATTTCCCACAGGCTCGAAAAACAGCATAAATAAACTTTTAGTGCAACCTTTGGGTTAGCGCAAATGTAACACAGGATCTATGCAAAACATAGGAGGAGACAGGACATAGCAATTGTTCACATGACCTCTATTCCTGCCTGCAGCTTTAAGGTTATGGTCTAGATGTAACTTACCCTAACTGAAGAGATGGCCCTTGGTCAGAACTGCATTTTTTGTTTTATTTAGATTCTCTATGTGGAACGCAGGAACCATGGTGGTGAAGAGAGTCACGGAGAAGAACGAGCGGTCGAGGTGCACGGCTCAGCTTTTTCTCCATTTAGATTTTCCGCCCTCTTTCTTTCTGCCTTTACCCAGAGTCCCTTTCATCTCAGCTTACACAAAAACCTGACTTTTCTTTATGACTCTCTCTTTCTTTATTTCTTTCTTACCACCAGGGTGTGTGGTGGACTGTCTCACCCCCTTAGGGGAATAAGAGTGGCTTTCAGGTTCAGTGTGGAGGTGGCACCTGGGGTGAGAGCTCACATATATTAAAAGCGTCAGATAACTGGAAATATGAGAATGTGTGAGAACAATTTTTTTGGATTGTTTGTTTGTTTCGCATTTGATGGAACTTAAAAGCATAACTGATTTCCTGTTTAAGTTCCCATTGGACCTTCACTAGAAAGCTACTCTAGAGGCGATAGGTCACGCTTTTAAGCTTCTGAACTCTAACATTAGTGCGCTATAAGAGTACACTGTTAGCACTCCCACGGGTCGACCCAAGAGTGACTCGAGTTTGGGCCCAGGCCGAACATACCGTCTTATCCGCAAAGAGAGGGCATGCCGTGAGGACATGGCCTTAAGAAAAACATTCATCTCCATCTCTGGCTCGTTCTGTGCCAAGCCACAGCTGTATTGTGTCTCAAAGTGGTGATTTGTACCTCAGTCTTGCCAGTCATAATTAGAAAGCTGAGGGAGGACATGTCAAGTTAGAGAGATGGACAAGCTATTATTGGGTTTCTAGAAACAGATTCATAATGTTTAAGCCACAGGGGAGAAATGGGACATTTGACATGCAACACTCCCAAAAATCACCCACACATTGAAAGACATAAATCAAAGGCAGTTCACAGCCAAGACGACAGGGGCAGTGTGGCTCTGAGAACCGAAACCAATCAGGTTCACTAGGGAGCTCAGGGAGTTTCAGTAGGAATTCAGTCCATTGATGTGATTGTTCTGATTAGTGTAAACTTTGGCCAGAGTGTTCTAAGACGTGTCTGTGTTGCCCCGAAGGGTAAACTGTTTACATTTTTTTCACATGACAATATAGCTGATTTTCAAATAAGAAAAACATCTTCAAACTTTAGTGCCACCTGGAGACGACCTATGACTATACCGTACAAACCTACTTTCCTATGTGTGAGGGAGTTTACTTGCCATTTTGTTACCAAATTATTTAAAAATAAGGTAAAACTGTAATTTTTTTTTTTTTTTTTGTTATTTATGTTTGTTTGATTATTTATTAACAGTGTTTACCTCAAGCTGCAAAGGTTTTCCTTCTTTATGTAGATTTAGGGTGTGGATTCAGTATAGTTTTATATAATGTAAATGGGTGTGTGAGAAGAAAGAGAGTTCAAAAGACTCCAATAAAAACTGTTTCACGTCACATCAGCAGAACTGTGTGGAAAAAGGAAATCCTTTGGACCACCTGGTAGTCTGGACGGAATGTTTGGGTTCCGTAGAGCTTAGCAACCCTAACGAAGTTACATAACAATAATATTGAACGGCCCAACAAAGACCTGATTCTGCCAGCACATGCAGAGCATTAATATCATTACTTTTATGCATTTCATGTCAACTATTAGCTACCATTACTGTTATGCATTTCTTGTCAACTATTCATGACCTCATTTTAATTGAATGACTACATGGGATATTTGTCCTTTTAGTTCATAGAAAAAAATCTCTCATGTGAGTACATGTATTTACTTATAGGTAATAGTATAACCAATAATACACATCTTGAAAGTGATGTTGAACATTATGAAAGATAGGTGGCACTGTCTGGTGACAAAATATGCTGTTATTTTGTTTGCAATAAAATACAAACATTATTAATAATTATTTCAAGTAAACAGGTACATTTACTCACCCTGTATATTGCACAATGGAGATGTGATGGCAAAGTGATGGCTGATTCATTGTGATGATAGGAGTACAACACCAGGAAATTGCTGATATCTTTCCATCAGAGATTTAAAACTGTTTAATCATTTGATTGTTTGGTTTAATGTTTACCATGTGTCATTTCTATCATTTGGCAGACTGAACCAAAGATAATTTTGGCATGCTCCAAGACGAGGCCATGTAGTTATGAGGGTGTTGAGTGGATTCTGTCAACAACTAGAACAGCTTTAATCAGCTCTAACAAGTAAATCAAACGACACTGTTGCTCCTCCATCTTTCATCTGTCCCATTCTCTCCCTTTGTCTTTCCTTCTTTGTGTGCTTCTCTCAATCTCTCTTCAAAAATTCTTTCATCTCTCGTTCAAGCTATAAATCTACAGTCCTCACTTTAACCTGTGAAGAGTTGTGTGTGTCTGTGTTAGAACAGCTGCCTCACACATGCAGGTAGTAAAGCAAAGGACTCAAATCCTTGATGTTTTATAAAAGATAAATGTTTCAGACCTAGAAACAAAACCTACAGGCATCTTGTCTCATCTGACTACTCACCTGCAGGCAGACACTTTAACGGGTGAAGCATTCTGCAGCCAGACGTTTAGGAGGTTGGTATTTAATCACAATGCCATCCAAGTCTCCAACTCTGATAAATCTAATGTAGGAAAAAGCCATCCAGTAGTAAGCTAGTTTTTGCTTCTGGGCTGATTCAGTGTAGGTCCATGTTGATAATGAGAAGTGTCAATCCTTTTCTGTGCTATAGGTTCCTCTCTCTCTCTCTTATACCTACACAGTGTTTATGTTCTACCTATTTCTTTTTCCATGTGTCACGCAGAGTCGCAATAAGGTGTTGTTATGGTGACTGGGCTGCTATGAGAGGTCGTTGCTAACCTTGCTGCCAGCCCAGAGGAGCTTCTTTTGTGTGCTGTGGTAATTTTTCACCTCCCATTTCTCAGTGAGCTTTATGGCTGTGAAATAGTAGTCTAATATTAGGTAACCTTCAAATGTCAAGGGACAGATGTGGCCCACTGGGCTTACGGAAACCCAAACACACACCTACGCCTCCACAGACACACAAACACATAAAGTTACACTTAAAACTGTTTTTATAAAAGCCACTATTTAGTCTGTCTAAATTTCCTGAGGTGCTTCTTGTAAAAGTACTTGCTGAAGATGTTAACAGCAACTCAAGTTATCAATGTTTTGTCTTATGGTCTGCACATTGTTTCAGCTGTGGAAACTGTTTCTCTTTGGCACTTTCTGCATAAATCATATGATTTTACTTTTTATTTTGTTTACCTGGAGTCTTTTTTTTTTGTGAAACATATTAGATATGTTAGGTCAATTATCATCCAGAAATATCATCATTGTAAAAAGTACTGTAGCTTGTTTAGACAATCAAATGTTTACATTTATTTGATTTCAACTGTTTCCAAAAATTAAGATCACAAAATAATGTCATATTTTTTTATTTCATCTATTGAATACATTTTTTATTTCACATTAATAAGTAATTATTTATTGTTTTTAGCTAATTATATTATCATGCTAGAATAATATTTAATTAAATGAAATATGAATTATATTTAAATGTTTATTCTGTAATTTATGGGAAATATAAATTTATGAACAACAAAAAAAGTTAATTTAACATTTAGTTTTAGGTTTGTGATTATTTCTTAAAAAAAAAAAGTGTAGTAAAATTCAGGCCTTATTTTGTGCCCTGTTTGTGGAAGGTGCCCTTTATAATCTGTAACACTGTCTGCAGAGCCAGACACTATATCTGCCAAGTCTTTTATTGAGGGTGAGATATATTACCTGTTAAGTTAGTCTGTGTAAATATGGGACAAACACAAACTTCTTTGTTGCTGACTGTGATAAGATCAGACAGCCAGTAAGGGACGATACAGTTAAACAGGCCTAGAGCTATGGCAAAGACATTGGTAGACAGTGAAAAAGAGAGACAAGACGCAAGAAAAAGAGATGGAGACAGTCCTGGACATGAGACTGAGCCAGCAGCAGCTTGTATTTTATGATTATTATCTCAGTTGTCCTGTTTTCTGAAGACAGTAAAGTTAATGGGATTGAGCAGTGTAAGGGGTCACAAACCCTACGTTTAGAAACTGTTCAGTTTGATTGTTAAACAGTTGACAGTAGATGACATTTTATAACCCTTTATATAATATGCTGTTTAATTAAGACATTGTGCTAAAGGTAATCCCACTGAGCTCCTAACGTCCCATAACTCTGTTCCCAAACCGGGCAAAACACAAGTGCTTTTATCAATTGCTGCATTGTCATGATTAGGACACGGTGTAATAGTATTGTAGGATGTTGTGTAAAATCTGTTCTTGCTAAACAGTCCTATTCTAAAATCTGACAATCTGCAAATGAGGTATATGTATATGAATGAGAGATATATTCAGCCGATTTTGAGATATGCAAGTCTTGATCATATTCTACTTTTAGTCAGAAAAGTGACCATTTTGGCTTGTTCATTGTCACACTGTCTTTTATTGGGTTTTAGATATATTTAGACAAAGAACATAAGCCGTTGTGAGCAGGCAGGTTCAGTTGCTGTTGTGGCAACCTTCACCTAAATCTTGACCTTAATCTTGACTATGTATTTGAAAGCAACATTGCTCTAAGCTGGCAAAGAGCAGTATATGATTTCATGAATTGGGACTGTGTTTTAAACCATATTACATGTTACTTCCTATTTACCTAAAGGGGCATACACACTGAGACTGTCAAGTCTATAGAACAGCAACACCTGAACAATAGCTTTCAACTCTTTGCAAAGATTGCGGGTGCTGTAGGGCTTTGTTGCGTTTGAATCACTGGGAGAGGACAGGTGTGTAGAAGTACTGTATTTCTTACCTAGATGTGACACTGCTCTTCCTGTCTGAGTGGAAAGCCTGGTGTTCTTCGATAATGTTGTGTATGAGCGGTGATGGTGGCAGGCGATATCGGCCTGGGAATGGTGCTACCGATGACCCCATATTTCCATTCATCTCCCACTGCTTCACAGGGGAACCAGTGCCATTCTTCTTCTTGCGAGGCAGCGTACCATGGATGGAGACTCCCTGGTAGCCGCTGACCGGCATCTCGGCCATGACAGGCCGTGAGCTCAGCAGATCCATAGAAGATGCGAGTGGACACTGGCGTCCGACGTGCATGTTCCTGGGCAGACTAGAAAACCTCCCTTCTGCCATCATCCTCAGCTCTGTAAAATGGTAAAAAAAAAAAAACATAACATTACATGAATAGTCTACAAAAATGTAGACTACATAAATTTTATGTAGACTGTAAATAGTCTACATAAAATGTAATTTATTCCTGAATTTTCAGCAGCCAGTCAGTGTCACAAGATCCTTTAATAAATGTATTGCTCAAGAGACTTTTTTTTATCAGTGTTGGAAACCGTGATACATTTTTCAAGATTTTTTGATGGGTAGAATAATGTAATAGTCTTAAGAGACACTTTTGATCAATTTATTGTGTCCTTGCAAAAACAAACATCAATAAAAAAGCACCTTTTGAATACATTTATATGTGTGATGTTATATGTTTTTTTTATTTTGCTTATAA
>SCHK01374162.1:0-21754 GCA_004124795.1 Poropuntius huangchuchieni | reverse complement strand
ACTTTATTCTCAAATTAATAATGTTAACAACATCAGCATTGTGTGGCTACCCAGCAAACAATGACCTGGCGGTCCGCCAGCGTTTTTTGAGCGGCACAAATTCAGCGGCTTAATACGGTCGGACCACCGTCGGCACACCATCGGCAAGCCGACCAATCTAAAAACGCTGTCGGTCCGCTGGTGGTTTTTTGGTGGCTGTCAGAAAAGCAGCGGCTGCCGCTGGTGGTCCACTGGAATAACGATGAGCAAAACGCCGGTGGGCCGCTGGTCTTATGTTAGCTGGGTATGAGTATAGTGTGTATTAACGTGTAGATTTCAATTTACGTACAGTCTAATGTGTAATTGTAACATCATTCAAATTTCATATTAAGAAATCCTTTAACCCAAAAAGCAAACTATGCTCCCTTCGAACTGGTTCTCTGTAAAATACAAATCTTGTGTAATCCCAGGCTATCTGTAATCAGAGGCACATTTCAAATTGGAATAACTACATTTAATTCACACGTGTTTCATATAATCCTTTCTGGATTACAATCCGTCATCAAAATGATTTTTTGACATTTAATCATTATGCTGTGAGAAAAGGCTATAATTAAACGATGCGCCACCTGCAGGATCCTCACATGTTATAGTCTAGTAGCCGGGACAACTTCTTTATGTTTACAGCCGTGATGTAATGACGCAGTGCCATGCTCGGATCTCCCGCCAAAACCTACCCGTCCCACTCAAATTAGAAACAATTATTGTAAGCTAAACGTTGTGAATCGGACTAAAGTAAGGCGATAGTTTTGAACACTGGCTGGTTATGTATTTGCTCAAATATTGATTTTGGATCATTTTTAACCAAAAAAAGTTACGGACTGCAGCTTTAATATTAATAATATTGTACAGTAGCTAGTGGAATATGACTTCAGACAGCAGGAATTCCATTTGAAATGAATCGTATTTCTATTGATGACACCGTGTGCGTGTGCATCACACATCTGCTAGGCATTGTTGTTCATGTAGGTTTGATTGGAGAGTAATATAGGTTCATGGTTTATGAATAATATCATCTTTCCCTGCAGATGCTCGAAAAAGCACAAATATGAGTTGCTGTAATGTATTCTCTAATGTATTCTGTCAGTTCTCTAAAAAAAAAGTCCCAGTGAATTGGCCTGACGAGCGTCTGTTGATCTGTGTTTTTGATTGAAGCAGACTGAAAGAGACAGCATTAAACCTGGGACTCTGCTGTTGCTGTGGACATTTCAGTCAGTGTGTTAATTCACAAACTCTGTTATGACTTGATGCTTCGTCTCTGTCTTTCTCAGTAATGGCTTTTGCCAAACACAGAGGGTTCAGGGCGATGTTCAGTCGGCTGCTTGCTCTTAAACGACTCAGACTGAAGCAGCTGAATATTTTGGGATCGTATGTTATCACCGGACCACGAGCCAGCTTACGTTCACCTTCTACAGCTTATTTGGCTACTCAGAGTGACTTGAGGAAAAACAGCATATTATTTCAATAGATGACAAGGGTTTTTCTTGTTTAGGGTGAAGAAGGGTAATGTGATAATAACAACGATCCTCTCGTCTCTGCTCAGTTGCCATTTAAACTCATTTACACAGAGGTTTCAAAAAACGTTGTGGGAACATTTTTTCTAAAATGTTGTTTTTTCATTTTCTTTTTTGTGATTTATAATGTTATTTAAACATTACAAATGTTCCATTAACTTTATTTTCACTCAAAAATAAAACATTTGAACATTTGTTTGTAATATTCTACCTTTAAATTTTTTTTTTGTGATTGTAGTGTTATTCAAAGTTCCTAAAATATTTCCTGCAACATTCTACTAACTTTATTTTCACTCAAAATAAAACAAAATTTGAAACATTGTTTTGAATATTCTAAGAATGTTAAAATGTCCATTTTCTTGTCATAATTATAGTGTAATTTAAATGTTATTAAACTATTTTTACAATGTTCTTTATAAAAGTTTATTTTTTACTGTTCTAAGACTGTTTTCTCTCAACATTATGAGCATGTTTAATAAGTGCAAATAATGTCATAAAGATGTTCCCAAAAATGTTGTTCTAAGAACCTTTTCTCTCACTGTGATGAGAACATATATCAAATATTAATAAAGTTAAACATTACTTAATTCTTATAACGTTCTGAGTCCGTTCTCTGTTTGCTGGGTTTTTAGTCCTTACTAACATACTTGCTCAGAGGCACATCACCATTTATACAGATATTTTCACATCAGTTCATTCATTCGTTCATTTGTTCTGTCTTTCTCTGTAAATTGGTTTGGACGCAGGAGGTCAGTTATGGCATTATGATGGCACAAACGCTCCCAACAGCGTTTTAATGAGCAGAGCAGCTTTCAGTCGTCTGGATGATCCTCTCCGCTGGATGTGAATGAATAGAGGCCAACACAGACAAACACAATTAACACGCCATAGAGACCCGATTAACTAGGATGTTCTTGCTCCAATTTCCCAATTCATACAAAAACGCCTGCATGCACTATAACAGACATTTGTTATGTTTATGAGTATCTGAACGATTCTGAGCGCAGCGAGGGTGGAACGTTCTAGCGTTAACAGAACCATCTCAGGCTCAACGGATACAATTGGAAAAAAAAACTGACAGTCTGACTTTATTTCAAAATACTGGCATTATGTTCAAAGAGCTTCTCAGAAATAATATTGTATGCAGATTTTTCTGGAAGCATCCACTTTTCAATTATGAGCTGTTTACTAAACAGGATCTTGGGTTGGCATTTTAATTTTGTCCCCTGCTGACAAACATAAAGCACAAAGACATTCATTATACAGTATCAAATAAAATCTAGAAAATATAGAGAGAGATGAAGACATGAAGCTATCTTTAATTTCAGTGTATATTGTTCTGAAGATTGCAGTGCGGTTCCTGCTGAATCACTGTGCATCGGATGCTTTGGACTGTGTGTGCCACGGTACAAAAGACTGAATGTGCTCTAATACATGTCTGCAGAAGGTGTGTTTGTGCCGCTGGGATCCGTCCTGTGTTAGAGATGGAAGCACAGTGACCTCCAGTGGCCCGGAGAGGAAACTCCAGCCTTCAGAGACGGCTCATTTTCACATATGGGACCCTGGACCACAAAACCAGTCATAAGGGTCAATTTTTCATAATTGAGATTTATGCATCATCTGAAAGCTGAATGAGTAAGCTTTCACTTTCCATTGATGTATGGTTTGTTTGGAGCGGCCAATATTTGGCTGAGATGCAACTATTTGAAAATCTGGAATCTGAGGGTGCAAAAAAAATCTAAATATTGAGAAAATCACCTTTAAAGTTGTTCAAATGAAGTTCTTAGCAATACATATTACTAATCAAAAATTACGTTTTGATATATTTACGGTAGGAACTTTACAAAATATCTTCATGGAACATGATCTTTACTTAATATCCTAATGATTTTTGGCATAAAATAACTTTTTGACCCACACAATGTATTGTTGGCTGTTGCTACACATATGACTGCTTTTGTGCTCCAGGGTCACATTATGAGCAGAATGAGAGATTCTGATTAGCATTAGTTTTTCATGCTGTCAGAGAAAAAAAATTCTGATTTACTTCAGTCGAGAGTCTCTGTGTTTATGTTAAAGCGTGTAGTATCTCCTTTATAGACTCTCACAGGCCTGCAGTGTTTGTGTGTCTAGTACAGTTTTGGAAAAGTGTTGAGGCAGTTTTAGGGTTATAGTGCTGTCGATATAAACTTCCTCACAAACTTTGTTGCAGCTTCTGTTTCTCAGAGAGAGAGCAAATCATACAGCCGTGCACAGACCAGGCTCCGTTAGAAAGCTGCTTTCACAGATGATATATACGGACTTGTGTTGTGATGTGTGTTTTTCAGGCAGCCCCGTGAACCTGACCTGCCGGGCGTTCTTTGGCTACAGCGGAGACGTGAGTCCTCTCATCTACTGGATGAAGGGAGAGAAGTTCATTGAGGATCTGGACGAAAGCCGAATCAGAGAAAGCGAAATTAAGTAAGTCATTCATCCCAATGACATCCTTTCTTTTCATTTATCCAGAAGTCCGTGTCTGAATTTGGGTGTGCAACAAAATGAATATGTTGTGTGCTTGTACACAAATAAATCTTCCACATCCACCTTGATTCAACCCCGTCATTGAGTCATTCAGTGGCCATCGGACGAGTGTTAAGACCTTCTGAGTAAAAGCATCCCATTAATCCTCAGCCGTCGGGACGGAGATGAGCAGACAAGCTTCTTTCTCTTGTAATCTCCATCTAAATTTCATTGGCTCCATTAATAATGCAGTTCAGGCACATGCAATCTTTATCACAGCGTGACGAGTAACAGGGTCAAAGCTGAATCTGTGCTCTCCTGAACTAGGTCTCCAAGCTGAATATGCTACACAAATGTGAACAGTTGAAGGAAAATCTGGACACCTTGTTAACATTTTGCCAAACCCTCAATCCCAGAAGCACCCTCTTCGCTGGCGCTTTAGCACAGCTCCCACAGAATCTTCAAGGTTGTGCTAATAGTTGTTGATTCAAACCACAACAAGGATCAGATATAATCAGATATGGTCAAATTGTTCCTCTGAATATTTGATATTATTGATGCAGCTCTGCTGTACTTCAGCCTAACAATGCTCATCAGTGTCAAAATGTTTGAGATGGCCAATCAAACCAATACGACGCTTCAGCTTTTAACAGTGAAAAAGTGTGAAATTTTATTTATTTATTTGGTCAAATTATTTGGACTGCTTTGAATTGAAAATAGCCTATATCATTTATCTAGGGCCAATTCATGTAATTGAATGTAAGAGACAACAAACTTTAACAGAGCTGTTTAGGCATATCAGGACAATTAAGAGTGAATGTGCATATTTTTTTTAAAATAAAAATTTTGTTTGCAAGTAGTTCAAATGCATGACTTTACAACAGATTCTAGTTCTTCCCCCTCCCAGCCTCAAAAAAAGTTCTAGCAATTTTCTTGTGCCCTCAATGTTCACGGTAATGGCCTTGCTACAGTGTTATTGTCGTAGCAGAAATGAGAGTCTCTACATGTTATATGCGTACCTGACGTGTTATGGAAGAAAGACAAGGCACACACATCAGTATAGATATAGACTCTTTTCTCTCACTGACTTTCACTGGTGATGAGCATCAGAAGGAGCCCAGAGCCCTTCACACATTCAGGGTGTGTTTGCTCATGCTGTGTCTGAATGAAAGCGTTTCTCTGCATTCTCGTCTGTGCTTCATATGTCAGCTGTCAGTTCGTCAGAACCGATCCTAAGGCCAGTTTGTCATTCTCTACCTACAGAGCGACTGATACCGACTGTGCCAGTGGCTGAATGAGAAGTCACGGCCTGCTAATATTGAACAGCTGACTGTAATGACAGTAGAATTTCATTTCTGAATCCGAGACGTCCAGAATACTGAGTGACGGGCTTGAAATCCAGTAGGTTTGGGTCTCTGTCCACTGCAAACACTGTAATGAGTCTGATCTTTGCCTAACTTCACTGTAACAATGTCAAACATCCATAAACATGAAGAGCGCAGAACGTCACCTCATTCTTTTTGAACAAGAACAGAAACAATGTTTCTTTAATGACATGAATTCCTCATCATCATCCTCGCTCGCTCTCTCTCTCTCTCAGACGTAGTTTCCATGGCAGCTGCAAAGAAAAGACACTTTTTTCTCTTGCTAACCCTGTTATTTTGTTCTTCCCCACAGTGCTGCTGAAAGCTTGGCAGTGGTGTGTGTGTGTGTGTTTTATGAAGGATGGGATTCTGTTCATCAAAATTTCAAAGTTTTATTAACAGTCAGATCTTAATTTTCTTCACTGTTTCTGACGAGTTGTTGTGGGTGTTAATATTTTCCTCAATAGCTGAGTTACATTTTCTGAAAACTATAAAAAAAAAAAAATCATCCCTCAAGCATCCCTCTGTTTTACAAATCTCAAACTTTCAAGACAAAATCAAACAGTGTTATTTTGATATAATTTAGAATTTACCTTTGAATAACTCGCAGCTAAAATGTACATAAATCGCAGTGAGCACGAAGGTTAAAAAAATGCTATCATCAAATCGGAACAGTTCCTAGATATATAATTTTACAGTATGTAGGTGGAACAGAGCCTTGTTTGATGTAAACATGCTATAATATTGCATGTGAATCATGAATGTACTGAAGAAATGTAGTGAAAAGTACTGAACAAATAGAGGAAATGTTTCCCAAATGTACATGGTCAGATTTTGGAATCACATCTATATCCACATCGGATCAGAACAGAGCATCTCTTCTAGAGCACGAGCTCTTTGTGTGTTTTTATTTTTGGATCCACAGCCAATTAAATTGTAGCCTTTTTTTTTGTCCTGACTGTTGTGTGAAAAATGTTGCTTATTAGTGAAAGCATGGTGAGGATCATGTGAATGCTGGAACATGATGCAATTCACCCGTATTCTCTTTGGTTTGAAACCAAAAAAAAAAGGAAATTGTTTAACAGGTTCATAGTTTTGAGAAATGACTTTCTTTTGGACAGGGTCATTGTGGGTCAGATAACACAGGGAGGAGGCAGGGCTCAGCATGAACTTGAGAGTGAATTTGATTCAAAACATAGGTGTTTGTTTGTTTAACAGTTTTCCCTTCTTCTCTCCTCCGATCCAGAACTATTCGGGAGCACTTGGGAGAGCAGGAGGTGTCCATCTCGCTGACCATAGACGCCGTGGAGGAGAATGACCTGGGAAACTACTCCTGTTATGTGGAGAACGGCCACGGCAGACGACAAGCCAACATCCAGCTCAGCAAGAGGGGTAAGAGAGCCGTGAGCTGCTCAGAACCCTTCTATTCAATTTATTCAAATTTGTTTTGAAAGAACATAGCTGTCAAGTCGTCACCTTTATTTCTATCCGGTTGTTAAGTCTGACGTCATGCGTCACCCCCTCCGTGTCCAAACGCTCCATCAGATACCACGAGAAAACCACAAAAGGTGCTAATATACACTCACAATGTGATATAATACTACCAAACAAGTTATAATCCTAACCTTTAACTCCATACCGAAATCCCAGATAGCAAGACAATGAAAATATAAATATAAATAAATAAATATAAAAATTATTTGTGTTTGGGACGCTGTGAGCATGGAGACTTTAGTGTTCACTGTAGGTTTAAAAATGTTTAGCTTAAATGTTTAATATGAATAAACAGTGGTCATAAATGGCTGGTGAGGTAGTATTCTGAAGTGAAGCGAGTCGGGGCTTGGACCCGGAAACAGCGCTTCTGACGTCACCACTTAACAAGCGGATAGCGCTTTATGCAATACAGATTGTGTCAAAGCAGTTTTGCAGTGTTAAACAGGAAAATAGTGTTTCAATAATGCAAACAAAGTTCAGTTATGCTATAAAGCAGCTCTAAAAAAGGACAGTAGTAAACAGTCTATATTTAAGTTAAACTCAGTAGATTCAGTGATGTCCAGCTTTAGTTCAGTTCTCTTTCAATAGTGTCCACGATATTTCAAAAAATGAAGTGTAAATAATGAAGTTATTTAAGTTTACGTTTTTTCCAGTATAAGTTTAACACTGTTTAGTTTTATGTTGTCTATGGTAGAGCATAAATTATGTCCATGTGGCTCACTGATCATTTACCGGCTACTGTCAGCTTTGGTGGAAAACCAGCCAATGTTAAAGTAGTTTTACTGTAAAATCCAATTGTCATTGGTCAATGTGACCAGTTTCTGGCAACAAGTATCACTTCCTGATTTTCCAAAAGGTCTGAATTGGGGAAAACACGGATATTGTTTGTGACTATATTATTTGAAGTAACATGGTTTACTTTTTCTACAATGTATAAATAACCCAACTCAGTTTATTTATTTTTTTTTTAATGCAGAGTTCGGACAGGTCTGGGTTTGTTGATTGTGAATGATGCTTCTTAACATCTTAGTTGGGTATTAAGGTTTGTTTCTTTCTTAGAAACCTAGATGCCTTAAGTTGAGAATATTTTTACATAGTAAATCATTTCTCTTTTAAAATATGAATCTGAAAATGGCTTTGATGGCTATGTCCATGAAAGAGATTGACTGTGAGAATGAAGCTGGGCAGATTATGCTGCGGTTGAGATTCACTCTTCACTCTGATGTTTATTTCATGTCTTCAGTGCTGTGTATTAAAATGCACGTCCATATGGACTTATTGGAATCCACTGCAACACTAAACACTTGTTTTTTAAATCCAATGGCTCAGATGAGGGAAACAGAAAGATCTGTTTGCCTAAAAATACACGTCGTGTTGAGTTTGTTGGTGTTCTTTTTACTTTGTTACTGTACTTAAGTACTGTACATTTTTCAAGTATTCAATTTGTCACATGCTCTTTCTAATGAACCTGTTAAATCGGTTCACAAATAACACAATTCAATTGCGAACCACACTGATCGGATACCAGCGGTTCTCTGCATGTCCTGAGTTAGATGTCTTCCTAGAACAACACATTTTGTTGATCCTGGAACAACAGTTTAATCCAACAATTTAGTCTTGACCATATCACTACACCTAAACCTAAACTTAACCATGAGTAATGCCTAAAATCAGAGGAGATGATAGATGAATGACGCTGATGTACAAGCACCAAACACTGATTGTAAGCCTAAACGTCACAAAAACTATAAACTGGTTCTTCAAATCTGATTGGTTAATCACAGTGTTGTTCCAGGGTCAACAAAGATGTTGATCCAGGAACATGTCGTACTTGGTAAAATATCCAGTCAATAACTCACTGACTCAAATGTTCCGGTTAGAGCGAGTCCCGCAAAATCACTTTCTGTGACTAGCGAAGTCGTTTGTGAAGTAAATCTGCTGCAAAAGCAGACATTAAAATTAAAACTAAATGCTTGAATGCAGACATGTCCATGTTTGTGTATCACCATCTCAATGAGGTAAAAACCAAACCTGACATTAAAATAACAAATTTATGCTCATCCATCGTCCCTGCTGCCAATGCCGTTTCAAATTAACTTTAAACTAGTATGTTTGCACAGCGTTCTTAAAACATTATACATTTTTCCATGTGTTACATACAAATTTTAAATACCATATGTTAGATTGTGTTTTCCCCCAATTGTTTGCACAAACGAAGTGTCAGCTACCCTAATTGATATTTTAATATATTTAATGTTTTATTAGTGTATGACAAGCCCCCCTCCACCAGGTATTTTGAGCAGTAGGATTATATTTAAAAAAAAAATTATATCTTTAATATATAAGTAAAAAAAAAAAAAAACATTAACCGATCAGTACTTTTAACTTCTAATACTTACATACATTAAAAACCAAATACTTTTGTGCTTTTGCTTGAGTACAGTTGAAAAGGAGTTCCTAATACGTTTACTGGAGTAATACTTTATTAGGATATCTGTACTTTTATTGATCGTGCATGAGCCAGCGTGATCAGTCTGTTTGTTTGACATGTTTAATGCACACAGGATGGAAAGAACAAGGTTCTAAACATATGGAGAGACGTTTCAGTCTGTTGATTGACAGCTGGAGCGTTTGCTGATATATGTCGAGCGTATTATAACTGTCTCTGTCTCTCTGTCTGTCTCTCAGCAGAACTCATGTATACGGTGGAGCTGGCTGGAGGTTTGGGAGCCATTCTGCTGATGTTGATATTTTTGGTGTCCCTGTATAAGTGTTACAGAATTGAACTCATGCTCTTCTACAGAAATCACTTTGGCAGTGAGGATGTGGATGGAGGTAAGGCATTTTAGAAAGAAATTTCAACAATCTACTGTGTATAGAGCACTGTGGAATTCATCAATATTCCTGAGCCGTTATGGTGGATCAGTTTTTCCTTCACAATACAGGAATCAGTGAAGAGGCACAAGGCAATAAAATGCTTTATTGATATATTTTGATGAATATTAACATCCCTAAGACTGATTGTCGGTTGGTTTTGTGTCCCTCAGATATAGGCTGATTACATATAGGAATAAGAATACATATTGAAGCACCTAATAAATAAATAATTTCCTAAGAAACAATCATCAGAGTTTCTTTTAACCCTCAATCATCCTTTCGGACAAATTTGGGCAAAATCATTTTGTTTTGTTTTTTAAAAAGTTTCCTTTAAAGCAGTGCTTCCCAAACCTGTCCTGGAGGACCCCTAGCCCTGCACATTTTGTATGTCTCCTCATCTAACACACCTGATTCAACTCATCAGCTCATTAGTAGAGACTGCGAGACCTGAATCAGGTGTGTCTGATGAGGGAGACATACAAAATGTGCAGGGCTAGGAGTCCTCCAGGACAGGTTTGGGAAGCACTGCTTTAAGGGTTCGTTCACTCAAAAATGAAAGTTCTGGTATAAATTAGTCACCCTCATGTCGTTACAAACCCGTAAGACCTCTGTTCATCCTCAGAACACAAGTTAAGATATTTTTGATGCATCCCGTGAGCTCTCTGACCCTCCATAGACAGCAAGGGTCCATACACGATCAAGGTTCATAAACCTAGCAAGGACATAAAACAATCCATGTGACGTCAACCATAATTTTACGAAGCTACGAGAGTACTTTTTTTTTTTTGTGCAAAAGAAAAAAAATAATGAGTGTGCCACAGCTGAAACAGAATAGCATACGCCAGGGATCCTCAAATCTGGCCCACGAGATCCACTTTCCTGCAGAGTTTAGCTCTAACCCTAATCAAACACACCTGAGCATGCTAATCAATGTCTTGAGGATCTTTAGAAAAACACAGGTAGGTGAGTTAGATCAGGGTTGGAGCTAAACTCTGCAGCGCATTGGCCCTCCAGGGCAAGATTTGAGGAACCCTGGCATACGCTGTTTACGTTCAGTGGATATTCTCCAAAATGGTGCTAGGCAGACGCGTAGGAGACAAATTTGAATAAAGTCGTTATTTTTTTAAACAAAGTTTTCTCGTAGCTTCATAAAATTATGGCTGAACCACACACACACACACACACAAAGCCATCGAATACTGCAGCGAAAATGTGGTATTGAAATGTTTGATATTTTGATATTTGTATATCATCATTTGTCACCGGATGGCACCAAAGTCATCAAATGCTTAGGTTTTGGCTGTCTGAACTTACTGCAATTATATTTTTAATGAAGTAAAATAAATATTAAATGTAACATAAAAATAAGCATTTTTTATGTATGTATGTATGTATGTATTTATTTATTTTTTTTTTTATTTATTCCTTAACCTGAGCGGTTCAAGATATGGCTACTTTTTTGGCTACTTGTTCTGTTTGCCACCTAAACACACAAAAAGGACTTGATTCAACAGAGTTAAGTGGTTGAAAAATAAGCTACTAAATTTCTCCCATAGGACCCCACCAAAAATCACAAAAAAACACATAAATTGATAGATTTTATTTTATCGAAGATGGTGATATGACATTTATTTGAAAAAATATTAATAATTATCACACCTGAGACCTTCGTGCCCAAATATGTCCATGAACGACGGATTAAGGGCTGTTATACAAAGGATGCTTGAGGGTTATTCATTTTTTTATATCAAAATTTGTTGATGTTCCAATGTTTTTGATCTTTTTGATTTTCTGATGTGAGTTTTGCTCCAGTCGGGCTTTTCTTTGAGAGTCGTTACTTCTGCTTTCGTTTCGGTAAAGCCTGCAGATGATAACCGGTGCTTCTGAAGCTGATGGAGGTGGAAGATGAGAAATAGGGAGGCAAAGGGACAGTAAAACGCCTTTGACTTTAATTTATTATCAGATGGTTTCTTGTTGTGCCTCTCCAGGCAGACAGAAGCTAATTTTTAATGGCCTGACAGACTCAGTCGACATCAACGTTCTGCTGAAGCTGATAAAGAACCTGATGCTTGCTCATAGATGCACTCAAACTCATGATCCGCCGTTCATTTCTGTCCAAATAAACTGAAGAAAACACCTGTCATCTTACAGCCTGTTACCTAAAACTGCTTTTCAGAATTCACTGGCATGTTTGTAGGTTCCAATTCAAAACTTTCATGGGCTTTGGAGATCTGCATCATTCATGAACGCAGCCGGTGTGAAGGGAATAGTGTATTTTTTTGCTCAGGATCATAAATGCTGCTGCAGTTGCAGGATATGAATGCTGTTTTTGTGTGGTGAAACCTGTCTGACTGATTCTCCGTTCTGTGTGTGTTTTAAGAAAATAAAGACTACGATGCATACGTGTCCTACACTAAAGTGGATCCAGACCAGTGGAGTCAAGAAACCAGAGAGGAGGAACGTTTTGCTTTGGAGATTCTGCCAGACGTTCTGGAAAAGCATTATGGGTATAAACTCTTCATTCCTGACAGGGACTTGATACCAACTGGAAGTAAGTTGCATTCGTTGTTAAGGGTGTGTGAGTGTGTGTGTGTGTGTGTGTGTGTGTGTGTAGTGCTGCATCTTCATCCTGTCAAATGCTTCATGTTTATTTTCAGCATCATTTTTCATTTCAGGTACCTTTTGAATAATAAGCTTTTTGTTTGGCCAGTAATTTTCTCTCAACTCAAAGTAATATTTATAACAGTGTTTTGAGTGAAGCTTCTTGAACATGATTTGCTTCTTGTTTGCTTGTATGTTTCTGTTTGATGGTCCGATTCAACTCGTACATCTGTCTTGCCCTTTCACTTTTATTTCATACATTTGCGTGTGTGTTTTGTCTACATTCATGTCTGTTGTCCGGGGACTGTTAGATGTTAATATGGGACGAGGTGCTCACAATCAGGGCTAAGAAAGCATTGATTCATGTTTGTGTTTAGGAGTTATTGGCTCTTCACTGAGCAGCTCAAGCCGTATTTGATGTAAATCACTTCACAGATGTGAACGACTAAAATGAAGGGAAGCGTAAGCGTATGTTACTCTGTTAGCTCTGTTAGCCCTGCAGCTACAAGTCCCATATTAAACTGGATAAACTGGTGATTGTAACTGAAAATCCTAAGGCAAAAAGACACAGTTATGCCAGTTTCTCTTGTGGAAGTCCTCGCTGGTTTGTTTCTCTGATTGACTTTCTGCTGAATCGGCTGATCAGACTTTCAATGTTGAAATATTTATGTCTAGGTTTCAGCAATGATCATTTCCAGGATGACACAAGACTCCTTAGAGGTATTCTTCCATGGCCTTTTCCACTTGTGTCAACAAATCTGACTCGCACCTTTTTGCAGACTTCACCTTTGGGGGAAATTGGGACGTGGCGCTGAGTTGAACCGGGATTCAGGTTGAGCCGTACACCATCATATGTTGTGAATGTAGAAAATGAGATGAAGCGATCAACTTGAACGAGTCTAAAAGAGGCTTTGGTAGTTTTTCCTGTTAGAGAGCGAGTGGTTTTGGAGGGTGGGGTTTGGGCAGTGTTATTATGTTCTTCTGTTATCATTTGTAGTGAAGTAATGCTACAGAGAACGACAGGGAAGAGATAAGATAGATCTCATAAGACTTGATGACTGCATTTAACAATAAGACCTTTTTGACTAAATGTGTTACTGCACTGATGTAGTAGGGCTGGGCGATATGACTATATTATTGTATATAGACAATGTCGATGTCAAGAGTCAGGTAATGGATGGTTATTGACAATATCGAAAAACCCCAGAAAAAAGTGGTTACAATTCTGGAAATCGGATGCATAAGGTCAGCAATCAAATGATTTGTTATAAAATTAAATCCAGTTAATGATTTGTGTGTGCACCTTTTAATGTGATTTTAAAAGATTCAAGCGCAAGAAGACCAAGAAGAAAGAAAACTAATTTCTGCATTTGTGCACTGTTTTCTGTACTGTGCGAACACTGGACTGAGGTCTGTTTCTGTCTCCTTCCACTTGAATGGACAAATACACACAAAATTATTTCAAAATATCCCTGTAAACACAGATGGTTATGTATTAAGTGAACGTAAACAGTTGAGAAAGAAAACACAGGTGAATTGGATCTGTGTGTTGACAGCAGGATTAACCCGCTGCTGCCTGTCAGTCATGTTAGTCAAAGTTCAAAAGAAAATGAAAATCACTATAGACGGAATCAATTTTGTAACACCTATATTTTATTTGTCTTTTGTTTGGCGCTGATTACTGTAATGGCAATGTATGTCTGTGTATGCGATTATTCAGGAGATGCGTTCCCACATCGTTTGTCCTTATTTAGAGTATTCTTCAGTGAAAACCCTTTTACTTTAGGGTATTCAGTTTCCAGTGTTGGCAGCCCCGTTATAGCACATTGCGAGCACTGTTTTTTAACTAACTATAGCTTGACTACAAGTTAAAAACAGCGCTATTAATATTATAATCAGGGAAATTAAACTCACCATCATGAAAGGTGTCTACTCGGGTGATAATGCCAAAAATAAAGAGAAACATCTGAAAAATAGGCTTATTTTTTTCAAGACATTACTATGTGACACCAACATGCATTTATTATTCTTACAATCAGCGTAAGAATGTCCACCTTCACCATGATGAACTTAAAATTGGGTTCTATTCAATTTTTAAAATTATTAAACAGTTCTCCTCACATAGTAAAATTCATTTTGAACACACACATATATATAATAAGAACAGAGCAGAAAAGGTCATATTTTCTGTTAGTTTAAGCACAAACTAAAAAAAGTCAAACCTTTAACATGTTAATATTTAAACTAACTGAATCGCTGGCTATTATTAGAGTTAATTTAAAGTAATTTAAAGAATTAAAGTGCAGCCAAACTGAACATGGTTTTGTGTTTATAGTGCATAAATTGTTTTTATTGTTGGCATTGTTGTTTCCAGCGGTGCCGGGTCTTGGGTAGATATTATTGTTTATCACTATATAATATTTAATTATTGTTAAGATATTTTTTACATATTGCCCAGTCCTATCTGACAGACACACACACACACACACACACACACACACACAGATAACTTTCACTTTCTACAGATTGAAGCCACAGTTGTGACCAATGAATGAAAGTCATTTGCAGCCCCATTTGTCAGGTTTAGACCAGAGTAACGCAGCACTGAACGTGTTTGGTTTTCTCAGCTATGCTCTATTAAATCAATATATAAAACTTAGCAACCACCACAGGGTCTTGTTCAGATGAGGATTTGTGTTCGATGTCTGTCCTGTTCCCCCTTTTATGTTTTCAGTGTGTTCATTGAGTCATTCTGCTGTTTTTATTTCACAGACAGAGAGTTTTACATACAGTGCTGTGCTATGGCAGTTTTTACCCTGAACAAAATTGCCTTTAAATTAGATTTCACTCATAATTTGCTAGTAAATTTCACAAAGAGTGTCTTTAAAACATTTTTTACAGCGTAGATTGCATTAGATTTACGTTTTCTTCTGTTTTATCTGCATGCTGTCATATTCAAAGCAAAACTGGTTGAATAAAAGCAAGAATGCTGTTAATATGTTTGTTGGATTTGAAGATGTGGAAGCCACTGACGCTCTGTCTCTCTCTCTCAGCGTATATCGAGGACGTGGCTCGCTGCGTCGACCAGAGCAAACGCCTCATCATCGTGATGACGCCCAACTACGTGGTGAGGCGCGGCTGGAGCATCTTCGAGCTGGAGACGCGGCTGCGCAACATGCTGGTCAGCGGCGAGATCAAAGTCATCCTCATCGAATGCGCCGAGCTGCGGGGAATCATGAACTACCAGGAGGTGGAGGCTCTCAAACACACCATCAAACTGCTGACGGTCATCAAGTGGCCGGGACCCAAGAGCAGCAAGCTCAATTCCAAGTTCTGGAAGCAGCTGCAGTATGAAATGCCCTTTAAGCGACCCGAGCCCAAGCTGACGCATGAGCAGGTGCTGGACGTCAGCGAGCAGGGTCCATTCGGAGAGCTGCAGAACGTCTCCGCCATCTCAATGGCCGCGGCCACCTCCACCGCCATGGCCACCACGCATCCTGAGTTGCGCTCCACCTTCCACAACACGTACCACACGCAGCTGCGGCAGAAGCACTACTACAGGAGCTATGAGTACGACATTCCCTCGTCCGGCACCCTCCCGCCGCTGTCCTCGCTGGGCAGCCAGCACACCTACTGCAACATCCCCATGACTCTGCTGAACGGCCAGCGGACGCAGGGCAAGCCGGGCCGCGAGGAGGAGCAGCACGTCAACAACGCCATGCTTCCGCTGCTGCCGCGTGAGACCAGCATTTCCAGCGTGATCTGGTGACGCTGTCGGGGAGGGACGTTTCTGCAAATGGCACTTATTAAGACCCTTACAAACTGCTGCTGTTGACTTTGCACCGCGGCGGAAACCGAAGGGACACGGCGAAGACAGGCTGACGGGACACTGATAGCACATGTACATCAAACATACATCATGTCTATTTGACATCTGGAAGACGTATTTTTTTTGGAGCAGTGGTCTCAAACTCAATTTCTGGAGGGCCACAGCTCTGCAGAGTTTAGCTCCAAATCACACCTCCTTGGAAGTTTCTAGTGATCCTGAAGACCTTGATTATCTGGATCAGGTGTGTTTGATTAGGGTTGGAGCTAAACTGTGCAGAGCTGTGGCCCTCCAGGAATTGAGTTTGAGACCAATGTTATAGAGTGTTTGCACATCTGCAATACATCTATAGGATGTTTCCTATTAGATGTCAAATAGATGTCTAATAGATGTCTAAGATATTTATGATTTAGAATGTGTAAAACTGACATCTTACAGACGTTCAAATGATCTTTAACAGACATCTTGCAGACATACATGTGCTATCTGCCCATTATAAAGACATCTAATAGACGTCTATTTGACATCTAAAAAGAAACGTCCTATAGACGTATTGCAGATGAGCAAACTTTAAAAAAAAAAAAAAAAAAACATCTTGAAGATGTAAATGAGGACTTCAAATATACGTCTCTGAGATGTACGTGTGCTATCATGGTGAGATTCTCCTGATAGCACTTGTACATCACAGAGATGTATAATTTACATCTGCATTTACATCTGGAAGATATATTTTTTAGTGTTTTCTCATCTGCAATACGTCTATGGGACGTTTCCTATTAGATGTTAAATAAACATCTAATAAACGTCTTTGATTTAGAATGTGTGTAAAACTGATATCTTACAGACGTCTGTCAGATGTTTGTACACAGCAGATGCTTTCCAGATCAAACAATCTTTAACAGACGTACAGATGTACGTGTGCTATCTGGGGAGGTTCATTCTCTCACAGACAGCTCCTTCATACTCTCTCAAGGAATACAGGGTCTTGTACATATGTTTGCGGTTTCTTTGTAGCATTGGAATTTTTGTTATTTTGTTTTCTTTTTCAAATGTCTGATTTGTACTTTTCCCCTGATAAAATGACTGAGCAGACACGCAAGACAGAGTAAAGGCTGACCTATTGTGTTTTTCTCTTAACTTGTAGTTATCAAGTACAATACTTGTTTTTATAGAATTTGTGGGATTGTGCTTTTTTTTTTTCTTTTGAGACTTTTTTTATTTTTATTGGTCAGTTGGTGAGATGTCTCTACTTTGATGAAAAACACCATTATGCAAATGCTCCTGAGGCCTGAAAGCTCTTCTTCTTCCCGAATGAATGAGCAAGCAGATGACGTTCAAGAGGAAAAACTAGATGTCAGTATGACGCTCTAGTGTCTCTGCTGCTCTCCGTTTCTCTCTCTAAGCTACTGAGACTTTTTGTTAGAAAAGAAAGAAAACACAGCTTTGCTGTTCAGCTTGATAAGGAGAACTTAAGAAAAACTGTATTATTATTTTAAAAGAAAAAATATATATATTTTTATAACAAAAGGATTTGCTTGGAAAGACACACAGTAGGTCACATTTCATTCATTTTATTAATAGAAGCACCGGAGCGACATTTAACTCACCGATTTCAGAGAAAAGACAAATGTTTTGATAACGGTCCTGTCAAATCATGGATGAGCAAGGATAAATCACTTGCTGTTTTTATTTTCCCCACATTACTGGCATTTATTTGTGAGTGTGCATAACGATTAGATATGTATTCAATTTATTACATAATTATCAGTATTTCACATCAGAAATATTGCTTACGATACCAATCCATGTCTCTAAATAATTACGTGATTTGTTCTCTTCACTGCACATTGAAACCTGTTATCCTCCACTGTAGTGCCTCCTGCTGCTCCACCACAGACGCCATCCACAGGTTAAGAGCGGTACTGCGTCTCTCAGCGTTTCTTAGGTACTGCCATGACACCGCTGCTCTCCAGCTCATCCGTGTTTCTCGTTCTACTGTAGTGATCGTAGAGGGGAAGGAGCTCACCTGGGCCAGTTTTTACCTCATTTTATACTAAGGGCCAGTCCTGTGTTGGTCACTAGGGGCAGCTTACATACACCTCTGCTCTCATCGCTTAAGTGAAGAATGGTAGAGGGTCGAGTGAATGCCCGGTGTATTTACAGGAGGGTTAGTTATTCAGCCCTCTTACGCTGGACAGTCCAGGCGTTTCTTCATGAAGCTGCCCCGTCACGAACAGCCAAGATGTTCAGTTTAGCATTTTTATTAGCCTCACTGTCAGTCTAATGAAGGCTTTACAACTCTGTTAGCATGTAAATGAAGTGAAACCAAAGCTGGCAATTAGCGATGGGTACATGTATATTGCCTTCTCAGATGCACTGGTGGATATCAGGGGAAACTGAACTAGGAACTAGTGTAGCTGAAACGGCTTATGAGGGGGTAAAAGCATTGTTGTACCAATCCATACAGAACAGCATAACGTCATCGCCAGACCCCATGCCCTGCTCACAGTGTTTATTTGATCAGCCATGCCAAAAGAGTCCTTTTTTAATATTAGGAACAGATTATATGCAAAAATCTGTAACTCTCAAAGGTGGCAAGAAAAACAACAGGGTCGTGAGACGTTTCTTCCCTAACAGACCCCAGATTCCCAGTTTGTAAATGTCACCTCAGTCTGGAATAATCTGTTGGTGCTGAACTTCTGATCAGAGAGGACACCAATTTGATTATTTGAACATTATTATTTTAATGATCATATTTTTACAAGGCTTTTTTCTTGTATTTTATATCATATTGTGTAAATATAAATTGAAATGGTAATAAAATGAAGACAATCTAGTGACATTCATGAAAAAAAAGAAAAAAAAAAACTGTTGGCATTTTCCAAGAGAGTGGCAAATTGTTTCATGAGCATTTCTGATATTACTGATCAAAATAAGAATAACAACAACAATAATAATAATATATAGCACAGAATTTGTCTCTGGCACTTTCACCAATCTTACACTAAAGATTAAGGTTCTGTTTGTCTCCTGTTTTGAAATTTTCTCTTTTTTTATTCTGTATCTGCAATGTTAATTGAAGAGAAACTATCATTAATAAAATACACATTTAATAATATTTCATGTCATCCAGTTACTTTATATCGAGTTTAGGAAAAGGTTTAGAAATACGGGTCAGTGGAATCGTTTAGCTTTCTGGTTTGTAAATTGGTGTGGATATATGTTATATGCAACATTCTGCTTTTTGAACATTAAGTAAGAAATGTGATCCAGCAGCTGCGCATGCAGACTAAGAATGCATTTCTAGGTTGCAACAAACAGTTCTTCTTACGCTACCACAAAAGCACATTAATAAGCTAGAATAGATTATCTTTTCTACAAAGCAATTATTGGGGAACCGTAGGCCAAGATATTGTGTACAAATATTAATAAATAATCATTATATTAAAAATACAAAATGAATGCAGGCCTGAGGTGTCTGTTATTCTGTTTAACTATGGTTACGACATCTTGAGACATTTTCAGGTTTTTGTCCCAAAAATGTAGCCCTACTGTCTTGTGTATCTTGCATATAAAGAGCCCAAGAGTGTGTTTCCTGAAACCTTAACGCTACGTCATTCTGAAATTATACCTTAAGCTTGTATGGTGAATCCTTGGAATCCACTTTGGAATTTAGGGATAGTTGCATAAGGTTCTGCACTTTCTAACTTCAAATTGGAATCCAATTTGGAAAGAGATCATTTTAATACCTTAGTTTCCATGGTGGGCGGGTCTTAAAATTTAACTCTTTCTCCAACAGTGTTTTTTAAAAAAAAGTTGCAAAAATCGCTCCAGTGCATATGTGTTTGCGGAGAGCATCAAAGGTTTCTATTTTCAGTGTGGTTTTCGGTTTTAAGAATGTAGCCAATCACAGACATATCTGTTGATTTCTTGAACACAATGGCCAATCAGTTCAGTCAGAATCCACTCACTGCTCAAAATGCTGAGTTCTGCACGCTCGTGAATCTTCTCATTATAACAAACAAAGAACAGACACAATGTAAATAAGAGATTAAATGTGCAGTGTAGAGAGATTCCTTGAATATAACAGAACTTTGTGAGCTCGTGATGAACTGAAGTGAGAGGCAGCTTTTTAAGTAATTATAAAAGGAGTGCTCTTTGCACGCTTTCTAGGCTATAGGCCAGGGATCCTCAAATATGTCCCATGAGATCCACTTTCCTTCCGAGTTCAGCTCTAACCATAATCAAAAATAATAATAATTTGTTTAAATATATCTGCATTAAGCAATTTAAATGCATAATAATAAATTAATAGAAATAAGACACGTGTTGCAGTAGTGCTGTGGTAAAATTAATATGTTGTTCAACAACTAGATGCATCAACACTTGTCCAGTTGCTTCTGGAATGCGTCTCAGACCCCTGACCATATCTCAGACCATCCTGAAGTGTTTTGTGAGATATGCACGTATTGCAATCTGTCTCAAATATGTTTCGGACCAGTCCCGAACCCTCAAAGATTGCATGTCCTATATCACTTCCTGGATCAACTTTTCACTCAGTAGCATTCGGCAATTTTGATTTATATAATGATTAATGTTTGTTGATCTACTTACATGCAACATTTCATCAATGATGGGGAAAGAGTTAAAGAGCCCATATTGCTGTAGTGACTTAAGTGTTATTTGTTTTCCCCAGAACACCTTTCTCTTGCCGTTACAGTCATGTATATAAATATGGTATCCTCCATGATTCCTGTTCCTTTTGACAACAAAGCATCTGAAAACGACAAACTCTTTATGGTCCACACATTTCCCTCCCTCTTCAGCATCTGTGGCCCCCTCCATGCTCGGGCTCCAGCCCCTACGACTGTATCCAAATATGCATACTTATTAAAAGAGCAGTATGTCTACATTGACAGTATTTAGAAAACAGCAGGTGAAAAGAACCCGGATAACCTGCTTACTAACCCATCAGGCCAAGGGAGATGATTGGCGAACAGCATTGAAGCGAAACAGCTTACATGTGTAGGTCACATAACCAATGCAGTTACAGTACATACAGATTACATTAATATTACTTGTACTGGTCCAAACTCATATGACTTTAGATTCCAGTTTAAAGGTTCTATGCAGATGTTCTATGCTTTTTATCTTTCAGACTTAGAAGGAGCAGCCTAGGACACAGAGGTCCTGTTTTGAATGATAAATGATAAAATGATAACTGTTTTGAATGAAGGACATACAGTAGCATCTCTGTAAGGACATACAGAGTCTCTCTGTTTTTATTTTTATTTATTTTTTTTACCTGTTTCTGATGCAGAAAAGCTAGTTCATGCATTCATGACCTCTAGACTGGACTATTGTAATGCACTGCTAGCTGATGTCCTGCATCTTCAATAAACAAGCTACAGCTCGTCCAAAATACAGCTGCTGGAGTCCTTACCAGGTCAAGAAAATATGGTCAATATGATCTGCACTGGCTATCTATTAAGTTTCGTGTCAGTTACAAAATATTATTACTTACCTATAAGGCCCTAAAT
>SCHK01374152.1:9795-21559 GCA_004124795.1 Poropuntius huangchuchieni | reverse complement strand
ATTTTTTTAATCTAATTTAAATATACTGTTCAAACATTTGGAATCAGTAAAGCAGTCACTTATGCTCAAAAATACAGTAAAAACACAAATATTGTGAAATATTGTTACAATTTAAAATAACTTTTATTTTATTTTTATTTTTTCATTCACGTTTACACATAATTACAGTAATTATTTAATAATTTTGTATTCCACTAAAACAATAAAAAAAATAAGTGATTAAATAAAGATCTTTTTTAACATTATTTTTTTGGGTAGGATATCTTTTTCAATTCCATCATATATATATATATGAAATATGAAAAACCCATCAGTCTCCATTTCTTTTACCCATCGAGTCATTTGCATAAACAGCATCTCATTGACACAACTCTGATTAAATCATAGAAAATCAGTGTTGGAGGTCATGTAAGGTGGACAGGTCAAAACTTGTTTCATCCCATTAGACCCATTAGACACCATGAAGCCACACACACCCACACATATACTACTGGCTTATTTAGCATATTATGAAAATGATAGAGTCCATTACATTTTATAGGCACGTGGACTGCTTTCAGGTCTTGTTTATGATGTCAAAACCTCTCTAAACTGTGCAATTTCCTCAACAGAAAAGAAATGGGACGAGCCGTTTAAGTACAGTAAGTATCTGTTTAATCATTCAGTAATTAATGGTACTTGCTAATGCAGACATCACAATTACAGCTAGAACAAACCCCTAACCCAGTGTATGGAACGTCGGCCTATAACTCGTGATGCAGCATTTGTTCTAACGACATGGATGATACTTTAAATCATCGTTTGTGCTACAACTTTTCCAAGTGACTGGACTTATGATTCTCCCTTAACGAATGATAAAACACGCAACAGACAGAACATCATGGTAATTAGCAGTGTTATTTTAGAAGTTATATATTGTTGTAGTATTTCATATTTGGAAGTAGTTTTATTTATTTATTTATTTTTTCTTTAAATATCATTTTAATTTTACTTAAGGTTTAGTCATTTTATGTTATTTTGTTATTTTTATTTATTTTCTATTTAGCTANTTGTTGTAGTATTTCATATTTGGAAGTAGTTTTATTTATTTTATTTTTTTTCTTTGAATATCATTAATTTTACTTAAGGTTTAGTCATTTTATGTTCTTTTGTTATTTTTATTTATTTTTCTATTTAGCTTTATTTTTATTGCAGTTTTAGTTATTTTAGTACTTCAACATTTATTTAAAAAAATATTTCACCCAAAAAATTTAAATTTGCTAAAAATGTACCCTCTGGCCATTCAAGATGTGGATGAGTTTGTTTCTTCATCAGAACAGATTTGGAGAAATGTAACATTACATCACTTGCTCACCAATGGATCCGCTGCAGTGAATGGGTGCCATCGGAATGAGAATCAAAACAGCTGATAAAAACATCATAATAAACAAATCCATCATTAAGAATTTTTTACAAAAATGCATAATCCATAACAACGCTTCCTCCAGTGGAAAAAGTGCAACCCCTCACATCAAAGTCCACAGACCTATTTGTTTAGAACTGAACTCTGGGCTGTTTTCACTTGTAAACAAGGATTGGTCTGTGCATATTTCTCTCCTGATTCAAATGAGATTAATTTTTTTTATCAGAGAAAGCAATATTAGGGATAGAGGTCTCATATTTTTGCTGGAATCAGTGGTTAAAGGGGTCATTCAATGCCCATTTTCCACAAGCTGATATGATTCCTTAGGGTCTTAATGAAAAGTCTGTAACATAGTTTGGTTAAAAATTCTCAATGTTAGTGTAAAACAACAGCTCTGTTTTTTATTGCATGTCGCTTTAAAAGCAAATTAGCTCTTCTGACCCCGCCCCTCTCTTCAGAGCCGCTCTCTAAGAGACTATAAATTTTAGCCGCATTCATCATGAAACTTGCTAACTAGCAAGTTATTAGGAAAGCCGATTTACAAAGATTCATTAAAAAACCTTACACTCACTACTTCTTTGAGTGAAGCTGAATCACTGATGATTCGCGCAAAGATAGAAGCATTTAGCTAGATCGGGGGCGCATTCCCTTCAGAAACAAATGTAATCCACTGTGTCTTCAGTTCATTATGACTGCTATGTTCATTATTACATCCAATAACAAAATACCTCAATCGCTTAATCTGATCTGTTGGTAAAACAATGGCAGAGTGATGACAGCTCACTCAGGGCGGGTCTAAAGTAAAACGCTACTGTCAATCAAACAGTTGTGGGAGGCCACACAGGCTCGATTTGAGAAAAGGAAAATGATTTAACAAGATAAAAAAAAATAAAAAACTCAAGGGTGTATCTTTATCATTGTAGAGTGGTTGTGTACACACACTGCCAACACACATTTCAGTTCAAACAGCTTGTAAAAGAGACGTCTTAGAGATGGATTTGTTTATTACAAGTATGCAGCTTTTTTTCTTCACAAGACTTTAGTGATTCTGACGGCACCCATTCACTGCAGAAGATCCATTGGTCAGCAAGCGATAATACTAAATCTGTTCAAATCTGTTCTGATGAAGAAACAAACTCATCTACATCTCGGATGGCCTGAGAGTGAGCAGATTTTCAGCAAATCTTCATTTATGGTTGAACTGTTCTTTTAAATAGTTTCAGTTAACAATAACATTAATAGACCACATATTTAGTGATCTTGTGGAACTTGTTACCAACTAATCAAGAAATCTGGCAGTTTTATTTTTAATGTCACAACTGTGCTGCTCAGGTATTAATTGTCTGCTGGTTTTTCTGGTACGAGCTGCTGACAGTGCATTTGAACACAAAGACTGGAGGAACTCAATCTCCCTGTCGGTGGAAAGTATTGTGTTTATAAGAAGCACAGAGGTGCTGAGCATGGGAGCGCTGTTACTGTCTCAAGAGCTGTAGTTAAAAAGCTTATGACCTGGCGACAGCCGTTGCTTCAATCACTTCCTATTGTTAGGGCAGCTACAGGGCATCTGATGTTCAGGAAATAGCCTCATTAGCTGTGACCCGTAGATGCCTCTGTTCTGCATTCATTCCCCAGGAACTAAGTTTATAAGTGCCTGAATGTGTTTCAGAGTCATCAGTTAAGGGTGTTTTATACCGGTTCAGTGTTACTTCAAAGCCTGTGTGTGGGTGTAAGGTTTTTCCTGCTTTGTGAGTGCTGAATGTTCCTACACGGATAGTGTAGAAAACGCTTAATAAACTTAATACATTTGAATGTAGGATGTAAATGTAGATAGATAGATAGATAGATAGGTAGGTATGCTTTCTATTATTTACATGCTGCATGTGAAAAAGGATTTGTTTATAAAAAAACAACTTTTGCTTCTCCTGCTTTGACAGACACTTGGTGATTTAAAGTATGTCGTGACGTTCTCACACAAACATGAAATTATGTATGTTTTCAGACTGTTTGACCGGATTGTTCTGCGAGTGTGTGGTTTGCATCATGATTAGCAAATAACATGACTTGTGTTTTTTTTGTTTGTTTTTCTCAGATTACGCCTCTCTACGTCACGTAGGGTTAACCATCGCTGCGGTTCTCTTTGTGATGGGAATCATGGTGCTTGGTTGTAAGTAAACCCAACTTCAAGTCTCAGTCCTGATTGCTTTTTATAAACCGTTACGTTTCAAATCCCCAAATCTCTCTCTTCACTTTTTTCATTCTTCCTCCATCTGAAAGGTGGCAAAGTGAAACGAATGCCACGGTGTCGTATTGGCAAAGGAAGGTGAGCGAAAACTCTGTAGTGTGTGTGTGTGTGTGTGTGTGTGTGTGTGTTTTTGTGTGTGAGGCTGTGAAGTTCTTTTCAGTGGCATACCTATGGTGTATGATGAATGAACTGGAAAAATAGAACATTTCACTTATGAACATATTCATAAGTTTTTTGTGTAAAGGTGTCATCACTTTGGAATTTGGGTTTATTGTTGGATACAGTAGTCCATGCTGTAAGCTCGACTGTAAACTGCTCATTTAGGCAAATGTAGTAGTTAATTTGAAAACATGCATTTCTGTCATGACAACATGTACCCCATAGCATACATGATCTATACAGGTGGAGCTGGGGAAGTTGGAGGGTTCTAAAGCACGCTGCCAAATATTTGAATGTTGAGCAGCAAGCGCATTGGCTGCTGATACAGGAGAGATCCAATCAGCTGCCAATTAATATGTTGTCATTATTGAGTTAGACCTATCAGACTGCGCCATCTAGAGTTTCATGCCAGAACTTTGTTTTCTGCACATAGTAAACCTGCTATATACTTGTTTTAAAATTAATCTGCAACTATGCTTTTTCATATATAGCTATTGTGTGCTATTTGAATGCATTCAGTGATTGGGTGCATAATAACATTTGGCCTCTTTTGAAACTTTCTAAAGTGTCTTTATAATCATTATGGACTTCATTGTGTTTAGACGCCATTAGGGCTTTTATATAGATTGTTCTAAAACATGATTTCAATCTTGCCGCATATGATGAATGCGAAGGGTTTAACTGTAATGTGCTTATTATACACCTGTCTGTGCCATTTGAAAATGAAAATTTAAAAATAAAAATACACAGCCATTGCATGGACAGAATGTCAACCGAATTGGCTTGCGCAAGAGAGACAACAAAACACTGTATAATTTTAGTAATATAAGAGAAGAATAATGATACACTTCTCTATGAAAAGAGCCTTTTCAAATGGTCTCAGCTATTAAGGCAAAAAGGCATAATTTTCTTTTTCTGCAAAATAGTAACAAGCAGTAACGCTTTACCTGGAGAGAAAGCAGTTGTTGACTTAGCTTTAGCTCTCACAGAGCTGCTCTGAAAAACCCGCTGGAGGCTTTAACAGCCGATGTATACTGTATTTAATGGAATATTTAATGCCCTGTGGGCTGTAAAGTCACATTATATGACTTTAGAGTGAAGGTTAAATTTTAAAAATAAATTTTAAGGAAGCAGTCATTTAAAATGGGCTAAATTTTTTAATAAAAGCAACTTCCAGTAGACTTATTAAAGTAATAGTAAAACATTTACTCAGCCTCAGGCCATCCAAGATGTACCTGTAAATGAGTTTGTTTTTTCATCAGAGGAAAATTGGAGAAATCTGGCATCACTTCTTCACTAACTGCAGTGAATGGGTGCCTTCAGAATCTGAACATCACAATAATCCACACAAATCCAATTTGTTAATTAACATCTTGTGAAGTAAAGAGCTGCATGTTTGTAAGAAACAAATCCATCATTAAGGCATTTTAACTTTAAACTGTCACTTCTGGCCAAAGTTCATAATCCATAATAACACTTCTTCCAGTGAAAAATCCCATCTCATCAAAATCTACCAACATATTTGTTTAGAACTGTTTTGGACTGGTTTCAAATGGTGTTTGATCGGTGCGTATTTCTCTCCTGATTCAGACCAGATGACTTTTTCACTGTAGAAAACAATATTATTGATAAAAGATTTGTATTGTAGCAGGAAGCAATAGTTTGAAGTTAACAATGTCTTGATGGATTTTTTTTTAAAACATTTAATTAATTTATGGACTGGAATCATGTGGATTACTTGTGGATTATTATATTAGTATAACTTTTATTCTGACCTGACGGCACCCATTCACTGCAGAGGATCCATTGGTGAGCAAGTGACGTGATTCTAAATTTCTCCAAATCTGTTCCGATGAAAAAACGTATCTACTGTGCATCTTGGATAAAGGCCTGAGGTCGAATAAATTTACAGCAAATTTTCATCATTGGGTGAAGTATTCCTTTAAGGACATTCCCACAGGATGTTACTTGTGCACAAAATGTGACAAAGAATTCTTTTATTTTGACTATTGGTCACACTGCATTGCTGCTCAGTTTAATAAAGTTAAACTCCGGAAATGTTGACAAACTAGTTCAGTGTCAAAATGGCCTCCAGGTGAACTGGTTTACTTTAAACGTTTCTTTTTTGCTTGAGAAAACTGAGAAAGTGCACGGCCAACCGTTCTTTTTTCTCTCCCTCTCTCTCCATCCTCTTTCTAACCATTTTTTCTGTGTATGTAGTTCATACGAGGTGACCAGAAGTTAACAGTTCTCCCAGCATTGATCAGCTGGCTCGGCAATAAACAGAAGAACAGCAGGAGAACACAAAGGAGCCAGTCAGACCTGTTTCCACAGCGGTTACAGACTTACATTTCCCCCTTGTGAGAACAACATCATAAGGACAAGATGGAGAGGTTGTGTGTGTGTGAGCGTGTTCATTATTTCAAACTGATCTCTGGGTTTGTCACACAAAGGCACCGGGGAATAAGATGTGTGCTATCGTGCGGCACTAAACGCCAGCGGTAACACAACGGCTGGGACTTCGCAGATCCCAGCGTAATCACGCGTCTCAGACACAAAATCCCTTCATCCCTCTGCTCTCCTGCACCAAACTGCTCGGTTTAAGCGTCAAACTTTGTACAACGTAGACCTGTACTTGTGTTTTATTATTATTATTATTTCAATACCGAGCATTCTCAGATGTGTCTTATCTTTTGGAAATGGAGAGAAGCGTTGTGTGGCTCACAAGCGCCCTCAAGAGGCCTTCAGACACATTTATTATGAGTTCTCCCGAGAGGAGAGAATAAAAACAGTTTGGCTCAGACTGTTTAGAGATTTATGTATCTGAACTCACCATCTACATTGTGTCCTTGTTAAAAATAAAAAAAATTATCAGTGTATAAGGCTTGAGTTTAAAATAAGTGAAGTTTCATATTTCTTATCTTGCATAAGCTCGGTTGGGCTGTCAGCAGTGGAAAATGAGTATATGCTGATGTCAGGGGAAAAATGAAAATATCAAGACCATCTCTCTGTGACATTTACCATTAGCATTTCTCCGTTGGAAAATTGTGCAAGGTGTTTATGTAAATATTCTATAGTTCACCCCCAAAACCAAATATGGTCATTAAAAAAGCTGGGGTTTTTTCCCCTTCCATAGTGCATAAAAGGAGATCTGTAGATGCTTGTTTATGAACAACAAAACTGAATGGTTCTTAATTAAAGCACGCAAGCAAATAAACAAAGTAATTTTAAATAAAGATGAAATAAATGAAAATCTAAATATTAGATGGAAAAACTTAAACTTGAAAAACTTCAACAAAAATGAGAAATTATGTTCTTTTGGCAAATAATTCAAAATAAAAAGCAGTAAAAGGACAAAAAAATGAAATAAAAATGAATAGAAATATTTATATATAAAGTAATGAGATGACTAAAATGTAAACTCAAATTAAAAACTGAAAATATAAAAATAAAAGCTATTCAAAATATCAATACCTTTATAGCATATAAATAAAAAGTACCAATTTAAAGTCAATTTAATAATTATTTTTATTTTTTATTTAATGCATGCTAATGGAGTCGATAATCACACAAGGAGTAGCTGATGAATTTTTTCATATTAAACTATACCAAACTGTAGTCATGGTGTAAAACTATGCATAGGCTATAGTATACTTATTCCTACCCAAATCAGATACATACACTATAATACTAGTGCAGTTGTTGAGAACAATAATTTTTATTTAAAATAGGTCTCATACAACAAATAGATGACAGGTTGTCTTATAAAATATATACAGCAACAGGCATTAACCTTTAAACTTCAGTAGAAATCACACAAATGTCCATTAATAATGGCAACAGTTATCATGAAGAATCAAGGCTGTACAATGCCAATGCTTCGGAATCTATACTTATGCACTGGGAGTGTAGTATAGTACATTATCAAACTGTTGGTCAAATGTACTCAGAAATTCGAATGAATGGAGTACTGAAAATAAGGTGTATAGTATCGACTACTGTATGATTTATTACTCTGCTTTGACACTGTGCTACAAAAGAGTTCAAAGAAAAACGCTACTGATAACATTATAAAAGAAAAATATAAATGGATAATCTCTTTCATACCTCATAAACTTTTCATAAAACTATTTTAAGTATACATTTTTGCTGACAGAATACCTTACATAACATAAAAGAAAACAAGCGCTGATGTCAGAAACAGCCTCTATTGAAAGCAAATACAATACAATCACTTATGGTTTTCTCTTCAAAGACTGTTGAGCACGACCTTCAGAGGGAAAATCTACATCTGCATTTTCCACTCCGTTCTTACTTCAACCACTAAGAGAAACCGGTAACAGAATTGAAATGTGAATCTGTGTGAACCGAATGTTATCTTACTTGATAACAAGATGTACATGATTCATTTGTGGAATTACTTGAATGGGGTAAAATCAAAGCTTTTTATTTATTTATTAATTTTTTTTACAGTATAAAGTCCCTTCACATGGCTTAAAAAATCCCAAAAAGCCCAAGAGAAAGTTGTTGGAGTTAATAAAACCCAACTGTTTATTTAAAAAAGAAAAAATCGTTATTAAAAAGTGGGAGGAAAATGTCAAAATGATGTGAAACTGGCTTTCAGAATGACTCAAAGGAGCTGAAATGTTTTTTCCTTTCTGTTTTTCCAATTCCAGTTATCTGAAATGCTACTGTCTAAGGACACTTTTAGCGAATGATTTACCAGAATAGTAATATTGCAAATCTTGATTAATATTACACACTAATGCCTTTTATACACACCCACACGCATCAAAGTAACAATCTCAAGCTGTCTGATGCGCGCAAGATTGGATTTCATTTAGATTTAAATAGAAAACCAGCAAGCTCAAGAAAAGCAGGTAATCAAGAAACAGAAATGGAAACATTTTTAAAAGAGATCTGGGTTAGCAGCCCTCCAATGTTGTACATACATAGACCGGCTGGGTGGACAGACAGTTATTACATAAAAAGTTCTGTAATTATTTATTTATCCTCATGTCTTTCCATGTCTGTTTGACTTAGTTTCTTCTGTCTAACATTGTTTTCATCTATACAGTAAAAGTCAGTTGGGTTCAGGAATAACATTAGGGTCAGTAAATTATGACAAAATGTTCATTTTTGGATGAACTGTCCCTTTGACAAGATAGCAAGAATGCACAGAAAATCTTTGCCTCAGCAGTGTTAAAAGTGTTTGCTGCTCTGTCGTCTTTGTGTAAATTCAGAGTAAAGAGCTGAGACGACTCTCGAGAGTCTCGAGATTCAGGCTAAAAGGGCTTTGATTGATTTCCATTTTAATCTAAAAAATGGAAGAAAAAAAAAGGATGAGAGAGAAAGAGGAAGATAAAAGCAAGCAGCTCGCTATAGTGTCTTAGTTTTAATCGATGATGCTGTGGATACAGTGAGGTCCAAAAGTCTGAGTCCACACTAAAGAGCTGGGATTCAAAATCTGAAAATATGCAATTGAAAAAATTAAAAATGTTGTTATCTATTTCCACTTATTTCGTTCTACTGATTATGTAATGTGTCTAAATGTCTAATGTTGTTAAATTTTAAAAAACAAAAAACCGCAAGTGGCACATTTGGGCTTTTCGCACTTCGCGTTACCCCAGTTTACTCCCATTACAGACTCCGCTTTTAACCCCGAGTAAAACTAGGTTTACACTTGTAATTTAGAAGCTGGTTCGACACCACTTTCGGTATTAACCCCGCATTGCGGTGCCAGAAAGCTTAGCAATAGACACCCGATCGCGTGTCATATTTACTTGCTTCAGACCGTCACAGAAACACCACGCGTTGCATAAACAGTCGTTTCATTAAGTTGAAAAAAAAAAAATGTCTGAGGGTGACTGAAAACACATGTATTGAAGTGAAAAAGAGAACGTTTTATTATTACCTTTGTAGTCCAAAGAAGAAAAAAAACGTTGCGGAAACCTTTAGTACATCTGCAATGTGAGGGTGTGCAATAATGTAAACAGGTCACATGCTGCGTTCGTCCAATTAGTGACAAAGTATCGGNGCGGAAACCTTTAGTACATCTGCAATGTGAGGGTGTGCAATGATGTAAACAGGTCACATGCTGCGTTCGTCCAATCAGTGACAGTGTATCGCGAATATGTACTGTAAATAAGATCCTTAACCGGAGTTTAGGAATGTACAGTGTTAAATATTGATGAACAACACCCAGAATGAATTATCCCCGGGTGAATCATAAGCAGTGTGAAACCTAGTACTGCTTAGAATGACCTAGGGTTAACTATTTTAAACGTGAAAAGCCCTTTTGAATAATCTCAAATAACCTTTATTGACAACTTTTCAAAAATCAGTTTTTAAAGTGTGTAATGGACTTTTGGACCTCATTGTAGCTTCCTGTTGTATCTTTATTCTGTCCGCCCATTGGATTGTCTTCCTCTTAAAGCCAGGAGTATGAAACATTAGTCTGCTACCCAGCATCCCAGAGCGATTTACAATCTGCTGTGCTTTAGAGGAGTTGGCCACGGTGAAAAAAGGAAAAAGAAAGCAACATCATTATTTAAAGCAGTTGATTAATTCACCATTTGACAAGCGGGTGTTCACAGCCACTTTTCCACTAGTTTTTCTCTTTCTGCTTCTTTCTCTCTTTTGTCAAATATTCAGAGAGCCAGAGACCAGCTTTATCTTTTAACCGCCTTGATTTTGTCACTTTAAATGCACTGGGGATGGCTAACATTTGAGGACCGGAAGGATGTTTGCTTAATGTCTCCCATTGGCTAGTTAATTAGATAGACCCACCCCAAACTCACGCCATTGGCTCAACTAATGTTGTTGCATCAGTATGCTTAACAGAGCCACAGTGTTTGTTTATATTTTTGAAGATTATAAATGGCTTACTTTTAAGGAGAATATCTAAAGATGGAAAATATTACACACCTTTAAGCAGAGTTTAAAAACAGTCCGAACTTGATTTAAATAAAAAATAATTGCAGGCAGAGAGGAAAAAGTTCCAATGAGCTGTACTTAGTTCAAGTACTTTCTCTGTGAGTGCAACATATGGCATGTGAGCATGAACAGTATACATTGTGCATTTAAAAACAGTTCATAGAAAATTTGTGATAGCAACACATTCTCATCTACTGATGTTATAGAATCCGCTATAGGTATAGATATGTTGAGATGAGAAATCACATGCTTGCAGCACGTCCCTGAAAGGATCCAGTGGAGAGAGGAAATGAAAAGGCCCTAATGGTTAGACGGCAGCTTTCTGTCCTTGCTCTGCTGGCACAGAGTAGACCCTAGAGAAACAGAGAGAGAGAATAGTCAGTTAACTATGGAGACTTTGATTAAATCCACTTTTTTCTGCCTTTCCCTAAACAGGATTTTTTCCTCATTAAAACGTTTAACACATAATGGAATTAATGACAGATATGTTTAAAATGACGCACACCAAGTGAAAGCTTAATGAAAGCTGTTATATTTTTAAACGGAGCGGGTGATGAGATTAGTTAAATATTACTCACTTTTTGGAGGTTAATTAGATACCTTTGTTGACTGCAATTCATTTAGAATTAAAAGTAACAAAATCAGCAAAACAACAAGACTTCAATACACAATTTCAATACTGAAGTCCTCTGAGATGTGATATGAGAGACATTAAAGTAGCAGTTTGATCTATCGATGATGGCCAATATAGTGCAACGGAGTTCCGGAAGTAAAAATCCCATTCATTTTTGGCACAAAATAAACCTTTAAAGACAGACTTACTCTGGGCTTTTAATATATTTAATATATGGTGCATACTTTTGTTGATGTTGTTTTTCAAATAATCATGTTCAACAGCAGAATTCCTGATCGTAGAAAAACTACATTCTAAAAAATGCTGGGTCAAATACAACCCAGCGCTGGGTAAAGTATGGACAGAACCAGCGATTGGGTTGTTTTTACCCAGCAGTTGGGTTACTATCTAA
>SCHK01374112.1:32659-51545 GCA_004124795.1 Poropuntius huangchuchieni | reverse complement strand
ATTTTATTTTATTTTATTTTATTTTATTTTATTTTATCAGCTTGTAATTAGTGCATACTGTGTTGATCATGTAGGCACTTCCTGTTTCTGATCCACCTCTCCCCCTATCATTTCCTGTCCTCCGTCTACCCTCTTCTAAATAAAAGTGGCAGAAGGCCAGAAAAAAGGTGGAGGTCTTCTCGGCATGGGCAGTTCAAGCAGATGCCTTCTTGGACAAATGACAGCCTGTGATTTACACACTGTCCATTTTCCACGAGAAGCCTGTTTGTTTTTAGAAACAAGTGAGCAACATTAGACAAGTCTAACACACTTTCCTGGGGATAATTGCTTGTTAGCTCAATTTCACTTATGGCCCCTTAATAAAACCTAATTGAATTAACCCCACCTTTGCTGTTCTTTTAGGTGTTTACGCTTCTCTGGTACCCCTTGTAGCCCAGAAACGGGATAATGTGTCCCCCCCGCATGCCTCAATAAACCTGCCGTAACCCGAGGCTGTCAAGGTGAATGTTCTTCGAACTAAATAAAGAAAATCTCAAAAATGAGATAAGTAGCCCTGCGTTTGCCAACATCTATGAGATGACTAACCCACATGGGTTTTATGATGATAAAAAAGTTTTTTTTTTTTCTCCTGCCTGTTAAATGTTAACAGCACATCCTCATACCTCAGTGGTTCAGACAGGATTTCCAAGTGAAGAATCAAAAGCGAGAGGAACATGCGAAGATCCACGTGGATCCTCTCAGGCCTTTTGTCTCACCCAGAACCTGCGGCAGGCGTTTATTATTGAATTGGTGAGGCTGAGCTCTGACGGGTGTGAATAATGCGGAATGCGGGCTGTGGCGGCTGTCAGCCAGTCTGATGAAGAGATCTTCCCTATTGGTGGGGATGAACTTCTGACCCCACATCCTCTGTGCCGTTCTCCTTCAGCTGTTGGGCTGCTTTAAAATAGTGCTCACAGACGTACAGCCTCCTAAACTTGTTTAAAACTTTCAGCAGTTTGATGACTCTGACCGTGAAAGAAAGCACTTTGCTCTGGTCAGGTGTTTGTCTTTATTCTGAACAGGTTGCTAAGGTTCAGTACAATTTATGTATTTATTTATTTAGTAAACTTTTTTTTAATAAAAAAAATTGATTTAAAGTTTTTTTTGTAGTGTTTCTATTTCAAATAAATGATTTTCTTTTTGACTTTTTTAGAATCATGATGATTATGAATGTTCATGATGAACATTAAGCAGCACAATGGTTTAAAACGTTAATAATAAGAAGAAATGTTTCACGAGCACCAAATCAGAATATCAGAATGATTTCTGAAGGGTCATGTGACACTGAAGACTGGAGTAATGATGCTGAAAATTCAGCTTTGCCATCACAGAAATAAATGACATTTTAAAATGTATTGCAATTTACAAAAAGCAGTTCTTTTTAATAATACTTAACAATATTACTGTTATTATTGTATTTTAATCAAATCAGTGCAGCCTGGGTGAGTATAAGAGACTTTTTTCACATTTATTTTTATTTTATTTATTGCATTTGATTGAAAGTTGATTTCTGTACACATTTTTTGGTATTATGAAATATCAAAATCCCATAAAAGACCAAAGTGCTGTTCAGTATGTGCTTTCTGTATCTTTAGTATTTTAAAGCTGTTGATTGTGGGCGGCAGGTACGGTTGCCACTCCCACTCTGCCTGCAGGAAGTTGCTTTGATGGCAGGCCTGTTGACTCGGGCGATTTCAGTGCTTTGAGGAGTCAATGGCAGACACAGGACAAACAGCTTTTTATGAAGTGGTATGAAGTTATCTGCTGTCTGTGAGTCTGGCCGGGCTGGTGTTTCACAGCAGATAACGGCAGGCCTCTTGCCTCCCTATCAGCACTGCGCCACCGGCCGCCCGCGCTCCTCTCTCGCCCGCGCATTAGCGCCTGTCAGAGGCCTCGAGTGTGGCTGAAGGTTTGCAGGGGAGGCCAGACAAGGCCAGATAGCCGTTGGCCTGCAGATCAAAGGGTCTCCCTACAGGCCGTTCAGATAAAGCAGCTGTATTTCATGGGGCAGGTATCTATAATAGAAAGACGCCACTGTCTGAAATGCAGCATCACGGGAGACAGACAAACTGTGCTTCCTTAACACCCCCCTCCATATGCAATATCTCTTTTATTGGCCTAGGCGCTTATTGCTGGAAAAAATGAGCCCAGTGTTTTTGTTTGAAGTCATATTGGCCCACAGTGGTGTTTTTCAGGGGTCAGTCATTTCCTCTTTGCTATCCCAGTCAGAGGAAGGCAGGGGGGGTCGGATGGGGCTTGAACTGCTATGTGTGCCAGATGAAACACAGATAGCTGTTTATGACCTCCGAGTTACACCAGCGTAGCCATAGACACTTTTCAGGTTCATTATGTATTATGACTTCAATGAGAGTTGCAGAATTGAAACATTTTCAAGTCGGTACAGTGTGATTTTGGTATGATCATCATCGTAAAATTTGATAAGCAACAATAAAGGACAGAAGAATTGCAGTTTGCAGTGATAAAATGTGCTAGTAATGAGCTTTAATGCATTGTGAATCAAAATCGTGGTTTGAACTGTTGTTCTTCTCTCTGTTTTTTTCTCTGGCAGGCATGTTTGACCGCAGCGTCACCCTGCTGGAGGTGTGTGGCAGCTGGCCTGAGAGTTTCGGACTGCGTCACATGTCCTCTGTGGAAGCCACGGAAGAGGGCCTGAAGGAGAGGCTGGCAGACGCAATGTCAGAGTCGCCCAGCAGAGACATTGTGGGCTCTGGGACAGGTGAGCGCAAACCCTGTCATTAATAGTATTATGCACATCTTATAGGCAATGGATGTCAGTAATGTCCATATAATGAAAGTCATTGGGGCCCAGAACATCACTGGACCCCACTGAATTTCTTTGTATGGACATATTTATTTTATGTGATGTTCAGAAGTAGAATATGTATTGATAACTGTGTATACTCAGAAAAAAAGGTCACTGGGGTGTTACCCTTTCAAAAAGTACTAACATGCACCTTAGGTGCTGAAATGTATTTTTAAAGTACTAATATGTACCATTAAAGCATAAATAAGGTACAAAGATGTACCTTTTAGCTTTTGTACCTTAGGTTACCTCCCTATTGTCAGCTTTGTACCTTTTTTTCTGAAAGTGTATAGGGAAAAAAACATGATTTTTGCTTTTTTGTTAAAGACCTACCAAAAGAACTTCAGTCAAGTTTGTTCTTCTCATTAGTAGCTCATTAAGCTCAAAAGCAAACGAACTCCCTCAGAAGTTAATACGGTAAACCCTATTTTGTTCGATTTGCTCTTGCTAATTCCTCCAGTGACTAGGGAAATCAGTTATGTCTCCTCAATCCTGTTTGAATTACACAGAGATAAGAATACATCCTGGCGTATTTACGTGATTTCTCGTACAGATCTTGGAAAAGACACATTTCAGAGGTTTTACAATAACAAATTAGGTCATTCGCATTGAGGCGGCCGAGCGAAGCGAAATGAGGGGGGAAATTGCCACTCTTGACAATCCAAATGTTTAACTCATTTAGGAAGCTGCTGCTCTCCGGCCCTCCCCCTCGTCTGAACAAGACTTTCTTTGATATCTGGAGAAGATGGAGGTTGGATCCTGGACGCTGCTGCTTGGAGCAGCGAGGTCACAAGGCCCTAATGCATTTAGCATCGACTGGCCCTCTCTCGTAGCGCGTCTATTAGGCACTAATTTGATTTGTACCTATTCATTTGCAGTCCCTGCAGCAGCACCGAGTTGGCCCTCTCCATAATTGGTTCTGTCTCTATTTTTGCATCATTAGATTAAGCCCGACTCCCGGACACTTGTAGTCTGCGCTTGTCCGTCCATTTATACAGCCTAATGTAACACAAAATTCATTACTGATCACATTACTCTCAACTTTTGGCCCCACGGGCTGGCGGATGAATGTAACGTTAAGCATCTCCTGAAGCAGGAAACCCAGAGTACGGGCGAAAAATGGATTGCGGCGAGAGGCTCTAAATAAACAGCACGGTGGCTGGGGACAGGGTGCTGGAGCCTCTGATGAGCACTAGCCATCCGTTATGTCAGTCTGTGTCTTTTTCACCCAGACGTCCGGCTGCAGTTAGGAATCGGTGCCAGACTTTAAGAGTTTGAGCCATTCCCATTTGGGTCTTTGTTGAAGGTACCGACTAATGTGGCAGTAAGTGCTGAGAGTAACGGCTGAATATTGGTAATTACCCTATAGTCATCCAGAGTACCCTCTTCATTTGTTGTCATGGGTCGTGTCTGGGTTGTGTCTAGACCGTAACTGGTGTTCTGTGAAAAGTCTTTCAGGATTCATGTGCGACATAATACAGTATGTTTGTATGTTGCAGCAACTCGCCGATTACATTTCACAGGGTGTAAGAGAATGCTATGAATTTGTTGATTTTCATGAGGATTGCACATCAAAACAGAGGATTTGTGAAAGTCCAAAAGTTATAAAACATTATCAAATTGGCATCAAATTTTCGATTTTGAAGTTTCATGCACTCTACCATTCAAAAGTCTGTGGTGGTTAAATCACAAAAATACAAAATATTACAATTTCAAATAACACTTATTTGTTTTAATATATTGTAAAATGTGATGGTAATAGCTGAATTTTCAGCAGCCATTATTCCATTATTAGGTGTTACATGTTCCTTCAGAAGTCATTCCAATATGCTGATAATATTTTGGTGGAACCTGTGATTCCAGGTTTTAGAATTAAAACTTTTCATTATTTCATGATTTAATGCATCCTAACTAATTAAAAATCATTTCTTTGAATAAATAAATAAATTTATCTGAATGACCCGAAACCTTTGAGCAGTGATGGATGGATTGATGGATAGAAAGATAGATGGATAGATGTACAATACTGTGTGAATTAGGTAAATAATATTTATTTTCCCACGATAACACTCCATGGACCCCAATTTCAACCTCTTTTCTAGTGTGTAAGTGCCATAATTTTATTCTTAGACTTTTCACAGATTGAGGTTTGCCATCTAGACACGACTTTACAGCTGCTGTGGGATTTATCTGTTCGGTTGTAAAGCAGCGTGGGATTGTGTCGTTGAGCTGTGGGTGAGCCAGTGCATCTGCGTATGTAATACCTGAGCAGCTTTCTTTGTAGTTGTGGGACGCCCCGTTTAATAAGGCAGGTTCAGCCGGGAGCCACTTTGAAGGGTCAAAAGCAGATGGTTCGACACTTAGCATCTCCTCACGCACAAGCGCTTCTTCAGAAGAGGATTGTAGCGTCAGGGGACATCTCAGACTCTTCTTCTTCTACTTTATCAGTCGCTAACTACTTCTCCATGTTTCATTCCATCTATCCCCTTCCTCCAGTCCACAGATTTTGCATTCTAGTAGTAGTTTAACATCAGTGAAATTGGAAAACTGAGAACTTGGAATTTCTTCTCATGCAGATAATAAAGAGCGAACGCACGACTCCCAGTTTACCGTCATGCAAGGAATGTAAGAGAAAACCCTTGAAATGCAGTCATCTTAAAATTAGATTTTGGCCGGCGGCATAATGTTGCAAATTGGATTTTTGTCATTGGTGCTAACCTAACGTAAATTCCATTTAGGCAGGGGGAAGAGGACAGGGCTCAACCCTGTCAAGCGCGGTGTCCCTCCCCACACCACCGCTGCCAGTGTTTACTGAGGTTACACACAGGGATTATGTCTCTGTCATTCCTCATTACTCCAGCCGCCCCAAAAAAACACATTTATATCTATTTCCCCATTGAGCCTACAGTACTGAGTGCACACTCTCAAATCCCCATCCCCCTTCAGCCTTACAGAGCTCTCAGAAAGACATGACTCTTAAAAATTTGATAATGCTAATACACTGTCTGTCTTTAAACAAAATGCTGCAACCAGAATATTTTTCTCTCGATTGATTTATTTTAGTGAATCGTTCATTTGGTTCACAGTTCCAATCAGATAATGCTGTCGCCCAACTTAAGATTCACAATGTATGTCTAGTAGTGATGTAGTCATGACTTGTAAAAACTAATATAGGAATGCTAAAATGTTGTTTATGTTTCTTCGCTGATATAGAGATTTGAATGCATGCTTGTATGTTTTGTGATTAGCACAGTACTGTGATTATAGAAAGGTTTTAGTAATTGTGTATGGCGGTGTGAAATTTGAAAGGACTCTTCTTTGTTGTCTATTGAACCAAATATGTGAGTTCTTTTAAAATTATTAATGCCGATGGGTTTTTGTGCACTTGAAGGAGAGCCCACACTGTCGGAGCCGGACATGCCGCAATAGCTTCATTGTGAAGGGGATGTTAGCGACAGCTCTCAAGCACACTCTCTTTCTTTCTTCCTCTTCATCCTTGAGTATTCAGTTCGACCCTCAGGACAGAGCTTTACTGTGACAGCAACACACGTACATACACTCTCTAAAACACACAACACCTTTACATATATATATATATATATATATACACGTCAGTGTTGTTGGGTTTTTTTGAGTAATAATTTATTGTGTTGCTAGTTGCATTTTCAGCTTGACTGTAGTTGAACTACTTTCATTTATGAATATCTAGTTGCTCGTTAAACTACAGTTTTGAAGTAGCTTCCCAATGCCGAAACAGTCACATGGCTGGCCCTTAAACTGTCATGCATGGCAGCTGGTAAAAGAAAGAACACATGTACATGAGCATAGTTTTCCCGACATAAATGGACACTTGCATGCTGTGACCACCACTGAGCTGACTGAACTGTGACCGGCTGAACTTACGATGATTAGAGCTTTTGTCACGAAACTAGGAACAATGCACTTACATCCGCCAGTAACACTCGTCTGTACATACTTCTCCAATGGCTAGACACTCCAGGGCGCCAAAAATCTGTCTTCCTCTCGATTGGCTGTTAGCACTCATGAAAGAAGCAGGATGTTTGTTTTCCAACCTCTCCAAAGCCATCAAAACATTCATCACTCGATATTTTAGCCTTTGCACACTAGTTGTCACAGTTTTAGTTTATAAAATTGTCAGGTCTTGTTTGAACTGTTTCTTTTTATGATTGAGTTAATTGTCTGACCAGGAATAGGTTATTATTCGGATCTCACGGAATGTACGTGCAGAACTCCACAGAAAGTTTCTCAGGTTTCCATAGAATTAGAATGACGTCATTCTGAAAAGTCCCTGAGTGCTTGTGTGTTTGTTTGTTTTGATGTTTTCTGCTATAAATAACCATGTTATATTCTCATTTATTTTGTAGAAATCAGCTTATTTTCCTTCCCAAATAAATACTGAAATTTGAACGTCTTGCTGCTGACTGACAGGGCTGATAGTTTGAACTTAAAGTAGATTTACAGTAAATGTCTGTGGTAATACTCAGGCTGAGCCTATTCATTTCATGTATGCTAACAAAAAATTGAGGTTTGATTGAGAATTAGGCATGAAAATGTATCGAACACGCCTTAAGTTGGTAATGTGCAGCAGGTAATTACTGGCATAGCAGATTATCCCAGCGCACAATAGGGTAGATCCTGTTCTGGGTGTACTAAAAAAACCCTCCATTGTTTGCTTACCTGGTTAATGACAGTAATATTCCCTGTTTGAATTGGACTAACTCACAAGTATTCTTTCGCCAAATCGCAAGCTATTATCAAAAAGAGTGTTCCATGTCTTAATGTCACGGCTCATTTTAATGTGGTGTGATAGTCATCGCTAAAGCAACAAGACACAGCTGAAAGCACAGCAGCCCAGTCACTCGCCATGCAAAGGACTTAGCTTGCGCTAATCAATCATCCGCCACCTATACGCAGCACACGGACGATGGATTGCATAAACAAACCCAGCTCTAATCTGGGTCTGCTCAATCTCCTGCCAAGCCCAAGTTCCTCAGTGGAAGTGTGCTGGACCATGAAGTAGTGCTGCAGGTCTGTAGTGTTTAGCTGCTCTGTAAGGCCTGGTACATGTGAGTTTGGTAAGTGTAAATACATCCATATGTCATTTCAATCTTTCTTTTATTGAAACTGTTCCTCTGTAAACTGCAGCTCTTCCAGCACACTTGTGGGCAACAAGACAAGCGTGATCATAGGAATATTAGGTCCATTTCTGCATGCTGTGTTGATCTGACCTCTGTGGAGCTGTTGCTGAGGATGGGGCCTGCAGCTCTCAGTGAGTTTACCATGCCATTGACCCTGATGTTGAGCTCAGCTGAGACCAGGAACATGAAAACAAATCTATGTGGTTCTTCATACTGTGAGAGCATGTGTTGGATAAAGACAGTAGAAAGTGAGGTGGTATTAGTGCATGGATAGATGTGTAGTGAGATGGCCAGGAGGGGAATGAAGTGTGAAAACAGGAACACAATTATTATTTCCTCCCCTCAGCACTCGCTCATTCATCCCATGATCAGTCTCTTCAGTCCAGCCAAGGTTTGAGAGTAATGTGCAGCGACAGAGTGAGACGATGAAGAAAAATTCCTGCATTCAGAGGCTCTCTCCATCAGAGGCACATTGGGCCTGGATATCATTTAGCATTTTTTACCCCCGTTCTTCTTCTAGCCTACAAACTAGTAGCTAAAACAGTTAAGAAAAGGATGGAAGCTGGGATTGAGCGTAGAAACCGAAGCTTGCAGTAAATGGGCTTTTTGTGGGATTTTTTGAGACTGCACTTAACAGCTCGCTCAAGGGAGCGCCAGTCAGAAAATAGCGGCTCGGAAAGAAAGAAGGGAGAAAGAAAGTGAGACAGCTGAGGGGGTGGAAGGAGCACTTTTAAAAGATGTTCCAGGATGTCTAGACATGGTGTTGGTGAAACATGACGAAAGCGTCAGGCATTTGAGAGCGCTGCAAATGGAAGCAAGAGGCAGGTGTCGGTGAGACATGCTACGTGTCAGAGCCGTGATTCCACAACCGATCCGGACTCATAGGGCATTTACTGTGTTTAGCCTCTCCAGAGTATAAAGAAGAGTTCATTATTCAATACCACACTTACCTGGCTCTTTCCTACTTCTCCAAACTCTTCCTACTTCTCCTTTCACATCTACACATGTGCTGTGTATATATATCAGTAAAAGAGGTTGCATGAATTAGTGATAGAGGACATAATGGAGGGTTTCTTGAAGGCGCAGTTGAAAGGCGTTACAGCGCTAACGGTCCACACCGATATGAGATCACTGACCTGACTGCAGCACTTTCCAGGAAAGTGAAAAGAGGAGAGAGGATGTGAAGCGAGCGAGGAAGAGAGAGTGTGACTGTCGCTGCCTGCGCTGCTGCCTCTCTTTCACACACACATACACACACACGGTTCTCTAATGACCTCACACTTAGGAAAGCACTCACGCACGCCTCTATCGGAGCTGTGAATAAACATTTTCTCTCTTTCTTCCTCTAGAGGCGTTTCGACACTTTCAGGTGATCGTGCGCTCAAAGAGGACAACATCATTTAGTGCTATTATTTAATTGCTTAGTGATGATCTGACTAATGCAAAGCAAAATGGCAATTATGCAAAGCAGAAAACACATTGCTGTTTATTTTCTAATGTGTTTGTGGCTGGTAGATGAAAGTCCGGTTTGGTGTTGGCGAGCACGTGTGAGCTTGAGTGAGTGAGCAATGGTGCTTTTCAGTGAAAGACCAGCTGAGTGCAGGATTCCTCCTTGGGCTACAGGGCTTTAATGAACCTCACTCCATCAGCAAGACTTGTGTGTGTGTGTGTGTAGATCTCAGGATGCTTGGCATGGCGTACGGCTCCGCGGCCGTCACATTGACCGTGGCCATCAATCAAAGAGACATAAAGCAATATGGACAGCAATTAAATCAACTAATTGAATCAAAACTCAAATTAAGCCACCAGCCTGAGTGGTTTGTAATTGTAAATGGCATGAGCCTTCCATCCCACTGGCTTAAATTTGAGACCTGCGCCTTGAGCAACTATTTAACCAATTACTCTGCTAGCAGTAATAGACCGTCTTAATGCTGGCAGAATCTGAGTGATTTTGTTTGACTTGGGTTTTTATTCAGAGGCTGTGGTCTAGTTGTAGCCTGTGCGATAAATACGAAGTCAGTCGTGTTTGTTATCTTAATGGATTTGGCCACGTTTAGTTCATTTAGCACATTTGGAAAGTTTGCTATCACTGTATACTATTCAGAAACCGTTTAAATAAACCCATTGAATTACAAAAGAAATCATTTAAGAGTCATTAGTGGTGTCGCTATAAAGTGTAACCATGCCCGCCCACTCTGGAAGTGTTTTTCTCATTCATTTTTTCCATAGAGATTCATAATGTAAGAGTTACAAGGTGAGTCAAAATTGGATTTTGAAGCAAAATATAAAAACAAACAAAAAAGGTACAACATGTACTTGGTGTCTTTAATTAGAATTAGGAATGAGAAATTAATATTTTCAGTTCAGCAAACACATTTATAATTTTACAAAAGATTTGTTTCAAACAATTGCTGTTCTTTTGAACTTTGTTCTTTGAAGAAAATAAAAAAGAAGTATGTATCACGGTTTCTACAAAATAATAAGCAGCACAACTGTTTTTAATAATAATAACATTGTTTTTGAGTGTTGTGAATGTTTATTTAATATTTGATTTATTACAGTATTGCTGCTTAATATTTGACACCTGTGATATTTTTTTTCAGGAATCCTTTATAAATAAGAAGTAAAAATAGACATTAGTGTTACAATATACACTACTATTCAAAGTTTTGGTGTCAGTGCATTTTTTCTTTCTTTAAAAAAAAAAAAAAAAACTTTTATTCCGCAAAGGATGTGTTAAATGGACTTATATGGTTAGAAAAAAAATTATATTTTGAATAAATGCTGTTCTTTTAAACTTTTTATTAATTAAATAATCAAAGAAATAAGTATCACAGGTTTCAAAAAAATAGTTTCAACACTAATAATAAATGAACATGTTATGATTTCTGAAGGATCATGTGACACTGAAGACTGGTGAAGTAGGCCTAATGGCTGATGAAAATTCAGCGCTGTCACAGAACTAAATTATATTTTAAAGTATAATGAAATAGGAAAACAATATTAGAAATTACAATAATATTTCACAATATTGCTTTTTTTCTGCATTATTGAACAAATATATACAGCACTCATAAACATAAGAGACTAGATAATTAGGTTATCAATGTAATTTGTAAAAAGTTCACTGCTGGCTTTTATAGAAGTATATACTATTGATTAACAACCCCAGAGCTTTCAGTAGATCTGTATTTAATGATTTAAATTATCACCTTAACAATATCACCTTAACAATCACGAAACAGTCCAAACACCCAGAACACTCTACCAATGCGCCAATGAGTTTTTGCTCCAGCAAATGTAAAAATCTAGTTCATATTCTGCTTTTGTAGAACAGCACAAGCAGCTGATGTATCACATACGGCTGACATTAGCATCTTATGTCAGAGGACAATATTTCCTCTCATATTTCCTAGATACATTTTCTCTGACTCTCCCAACTCATTCATCACCTTAGTGTTATTTCAGTGAAAGTGAGGAAGTAAAAAGTATAGAAGAAAATGAATCATTTAAGCCCATAAGTGTATGTGTGGAGAGTCATTCACACCTCCGTGGTAATGCTACACTAGAGCCTCGTTGAGTTCGGACGTTACATGCAGGAACATGAATATGCTTTCATTTCAACACGCACTCAACTCACTGTGCTCTAGTTAGAAACACAGCAGCAACGTGAGATCTGAGAGTTTGTGCGTGCTTATCGTCGTAAGTGTGATTCATTTTTTAGCACTGCAAGTTTTATCATTCATAACTCACATTACCATCTGCAGCAGTCCTACTTTTTAGCACTCTCTCACTAGATTTCCTTCTCGCTTGCTGGTTGCTAGGGTGGGCGATAGTATTGAAAAGCATTTTTTTGTGAAATTATCATGAAGCAATAGACTCTGTTTGGTCTGTCTTATGTTTGTACCCTCCAGGCCGTCTGTAAATGCAGTGAGATGATGTCTGGTCCCTCACACGCATCACCATGGCCTCCACCAATCACGCGGCTCTGTTTCTAATGAGTAAATGAGAAATGTGCCCTTGCTGGAGGATGGTATGTGCCAGGGCAGCAGAGGTTACAGTGGGTTTTCATTATATGTAATTGAAAGCATAATAGAGGCCAGCCACCTTTACCTGCACTGCTCATGAAAGCTCATTCTGTAATGACTATGAAATATGGACTTTTACATGTGGGCGGGGCTTAAGCCTTCCATCTTTTCTGATAGGGTCTTGTCGGTTTGGCAGCGAAGGGTCTCTCTCTCTCTCTCTCTCTCTCTCTCTCACACACACACACACAACTATTTATAGCCCAGACAGAAAGAGTAAACTGGATATAGGATAAGGCCCTGTCACAATCATAGTGACCCATAAACACTCACAATGCCCCTTAGCTGGGGTGTTGCTAATGCCCGCTTTTTAAGAGGATGATTCCCTTAATGCTAGCTTTTCGTTTGAGTGATAATCTCAGAGGGGCTGTGAAATAACTATCAACTGTGTGTGTGTGGATTTCAAACTTTTTCGAGTGTTTTTCTACTGCATAGACAGCCAAGGTTTATTAAAAGCCCATCTCGTCAGGTAGAGACACATGACCTGGAGAGAAGAATGACGAGTGTGCTAATCAACTCCAGCTGCGTTCATGCTACGATTAAAGCACAAAACAAGAAACTGAACTCTTAAAGAGCATATATCAGAGTAAGTTACGCCCTCTGTGCCGTTTACCCCCTCTCTCCCCCATAATGAGGGCACAAATTGGGTCCACTCTCTCATTGGCATTTCCACTGGCACAGCAGTCTGATGAAGGGCTCTTTATGTGCTTTGATCCTGTTTGGTTTCCTTCTAATGATCAGTTGACTCCCCCTCGGTGCCCGCATGTTCTCTGTCACTCAGTCGTGTTCTTCACTGAGTGAGTGTAATGTGTGAGCATGTGCTGGTTACCCACAGCAAACAGCGTTCTAGGATCTAGAAATGTCTGTGCCACGCTGGACTGGTGTTTACTGCCGAAAACCAGCCTGTTTGATAATGTTCTGCTGGAGCCTGCCGCAGGAGAGGCAGAAGAGGAATAGAAACAGAAAGAATTTCACAGTGTAAATGTAATGTGCTTATAGCTGTAAGGGAAGATTTAATGTAGCTTGTAAGTTTTATTAAAAGAGATGGCTGTTGGTAAATATAATGCATTAGATGTGCAACTTGCCACTCATTTAATCATATTTGTAATGTATGCAAGCCTGTTTACACCATGAAATAAAAAAAAAATTAAAAAAAAAAGATAATTGTGACTTTTTATCTTGCAATGCAGACTTTTTTCTTGCAATTTAGCTTACATCTTGCAATTCAGTTTTTTAAAGAGTTAATTGTGACTTCTTTATATCTCACAATTCTTTTCTTCTCAGAATTGTGTTTGTCTTGCTTTTCTGACAGTTCTCAGAAGTGCAAGAAAAAAGTCATGATTTGTGAGGTATAAACTCAAAATGGAAAGGAAAGGAAAAAAGTCTGAATTCTAAGAGAAAAAAAGTCACAATTACTTTTTTTTTTATTCTGTGTCAGAAACAAGCTTCCATAGTAATGTATGAAGCCACTGTTTTTTATTACTGCTTATATTTAATAATAAAAATTTATAATTTTGTATAGAATTAATAAGACAAATATTCTTATACTTTGGTTTGCATCCATTAAATGAAAGCCAAATAAATTGTAAAATAAGAAAGAAAATAATTATATAATTTTATAAGCTACCATTCATTAATTGTGGATTTTACTGTAAATTAAATACTTTATAAATGAGTGGTAATCCATAAAATTGTAGAATTAAATGAATTGATTACATTTTACTTTAAATACAATATGAATAGTATTATATAATAATTATAATAAGTATATTATTTAAGTGTTTGCATTTTACTAGTAAATATTTTACAAATAAATAATAGTTCATGTAATTCTATAATTAAATATTTTAATTCATTGGATTTTACTGTAAATAAAATACTTAGCAAATTTAATAGCACTTACTTTAATAATATTATTAATTATATGAAGTGCTGTTAATTTGTGAAGTATTTTATTTACAGTAAAAGCAGTAAATTAAATATTTTAATAATACAATTGAATTTACCAGATTTGATAGATAGTGAAAATAAGTAAAGCGTGATGTAAAAGACATAAGATTCTGATCACGATGTGTGACGACATTATTTCCTCTGCGCTCAAGGCCAAGAGCAGAGTTTCCAGCGGAAGCGTATCACTGCTGGCGCTCTCTCTTACATGCAGCTTCACAAACAAACACACGCCACCTGCGCTCCACACCAGCACATTTCCCCGGTCCAGGTGTGATTACTGATTACTACAGCACCGCACGGCATCATTTAAGCGCTGTTTATTTGAGTATGCCCACGTGCGAGCGGCTTTTGGCTCTGCCACACTGTGTGCCTGTGCTATCTGCTGGGCACACGAGGAAAAGCAGAGTCACCGTCTCTTCCCTGGCACGCTTCTTTCACTTTGAGCCAGTAGAACAGGATTTACGAGCACCTGTCACAGGGGTATGTGCCTCCGCTCCTCCCCCACCAGCGCAAATCATCAGGGGGAATGTGGCCACCCAGTCCCTGCTATCACTTTAGCACCGTACAGTGTGTGTGTGTGTTTGAGATCTTCTGTATACACACCAGATAATAACTGAAAAATTATGGACACCACCATTCTGCAGCTGATGTATGTTTAAAACACTGCATATATCTCGGCGGTTATGAGTCCCTGCTGTCCGGGACTGTGTATACAATGGACAAAGTTTAACAACATGTAACATCCACAACATATACAACACAAATCATGCTGAGAATAACACTCTCCACAAGGTGCCAAAACACAATCTTTGGCCATTATGTCCACAAATATTTTATTATGTACTTAGAAAAAAAAAAAAAACTTTTTTTTCTTTTTTTTTTTTTACTTTTTTTTTTCTTTTTTTTTTCTCCTCAGTTTTTGCCTCTATATTGCACTTTTTCCCCCATTGGATCCATCGCTTTTTTACAAGAAAGCATAAAACATGGTTTTATTTTTCCCAAAACTGATAGCATCGTATCTATGCATTTTTTTAAGCAGCTTGTTTTGAGCAGTGTGTGAATTATACAGTAACATTTATGGAGGTTTACATTTCCACAAGAAATTTTCAGGTTGCACAGGTAACTAAACATCAACTTATATTAAAGATATTTTAAACAACAGCGAAACATTTTTGTGGTGTATTTGTAATATGCAAGTATTTTTCAAGTCATATTCCATCCAATGATTATCCTGTTGATGGCTATTACTTGAGACAATGACAATATATGTTTGTGAGTATTTATTGACTTCAAAGAATTTTAATGTAAATAAGTATCAAGCATTTATTTCATTGCATCAAACAGTAATATTGCAAAATGTTCAGTGTCACATGATCCTTCAGAAATCATTCTAATATGCTGATTATTTGGTGATCAAGAAACATTTATTATCATCAATGTTGAAAACAGTTACGCTGCTTAATATTTTTGTGGAAGCTGTTACATTTAACTCCTAAACAGAAATGATGAATAGAAAATTTAAAAAAAATGACAATTATATTTGAAATATAAACTTTTGTAACAATATGAGTCTTTACTGTCACTTTTGATCTATTTAATGCAGCCTTACTGAATAAAACATTTTTTAAAAATCTTAAATAAATAAATCTTACAGTCACCAAACTGTCATATGTCTTTCTATTTTAAAATTTACTCTAAATGAACAAGAACTTCTTCATACGGTTAATAATCATTTTCGCATTCTTCAGAAGTACAGGTGATTATGAATCATCTTAAATTGCAAACACTTGATTCATATTTAGAAGAATTAAACACCTTCAGGTAACTAGTGAGATTAATGAATCGTGAGGTTAATCTTGAGATTAACACACTTTTTACAGCAATACAGTGAATCGTTTCAAATCTTGAATGATTTGAAGCACTGCAGTGATCCTGTGTGAGTCTTGTTTAATGTGGTTATTTGCTTCATCTTTCTCTCTGTGTGTGTTTTGAATGCAGCGGAGCTCCAGAGGGAGGGAAGCATTGAGACGCTCAGCAATAGTTCTGGCTCCACCAGTGGCAGCATTCCCCGAAACTTCGAGGGCTACCGGTCCCCTCTCCCCACCAATGAGAGCCAGCCCCTCAGCCTCTACCCCACCGCATTCCCCTAAAACCAGCCGTCCCACCCCAAAAGGAAACTTCTCTGTCGCCTTTGGACAGTCTTGACAGTACAACCACAACACATCAACACAACTCCATCCTGCTCCGCTATATCTTTTCTCTGTTCTTTGAAATGTGGATTTTGCTTGAATCAAACCCGGCATGCAGGAAAACCCTGTTCACTCAGGCCCCGTGTTAACATCCTTTGTCATTCACTTCCCTTGTAGATTAATGTTAACGTTGCCTCCACCTGAGAGAGAGAGAAAAAGAGAGTGCATGGATATTAACCTTGACGGGTCGGATGAACTGTAGAAGGGATCCATTGGAGTTGCCACTTTTCTCAAAAATGTGTCATATTACCAATATCATTATCAATTGAACTTCCAGTGCGTATCTTTATTGAGAGTGAGTGAGAGTGTGTGTTCATCAAATACGTGTCCTGATTACCTCTCAGGTAGTTGAGTTTAGGTTTGAGGTTTTTTTTTTTTTTTTTTTTTCGATCAACACATCAGTAGACAGTGTTTGATATATTTTAGTAGAGATGTACTGTAGTTCACATTTGAATTGATTTGACTTTTATAGGTAATCAAACATGATCATGTTTACAATTGAATCTTGTGTTACATTATAGTGTTTACTATTCCGCACATTTTTCTGTATATTTGATTTAATATTTTGATTGTTTTTAACAAATCGGTTTCTTGGATTCGCTTTATTAAGTGGATTCAAATGATTTAAATTCCTTTCAGTTTATGCGGAAATGACATGTATTGATTCTTTTGAAAAGGGATTTTTGTGTTCTGTTTCCTTGTTTTATAGGCTGATATTTAGCAGTGGCGCTCTCAACGATCCACAGCAAATTTCATTCAGCTCACGCGATTGATTTTGACACTACCCAAATGTTAAAAAAAGTAGTTCCATCATTATCATCGTCATCAGTATATCATTTTGTATTAGCTTGTTTATTTAACTATTTTAAATGGCTTTGTTTAAACAATGTCTTTTAGCTTTGCTTGACTGGATGTAACGTTTTACACACACACACAACACAGTTATTGATAAATACCAGTTGAACAAGAAATGTGAATACACGGTCCTAATCATCAGCTTGTCAAGACGCTTAAAGAGCCCGCTGTTGGCTGGCAGCTCTGTGCATGTTGAAAGCCTCAGTAGCTGGAGAGGAAACGTGAAGAGTTTGTTCATCGTAATTTATAACGGCATTCAAGTTGGCATGACTTTCAGTCTGAATGCAGTGCACATGCTTTGTATGGACTATATTTTTTGTAATAATACTTGCGCAATGTGATCTTGAAATAGGAATTTATGCAAGTGAATTTAACAAGTCTTCTATACATTTGTGTGTTTGCTTAATACAGCATATGTATTCTGACTTCCTTAGTTTGTTGTTTTCCCTTGTTAACTTACCTTGCTCTCTCCTGAATATATTTGTTATACAAAAAAAATAAATAAATGCATTTAAATGACGAGGTAAAAATCTGGGCCTGAGGCTATAAATCTCAATGACTGCCTTTGTTTAGGGAGCTGATTTTTATCATCATGAATCTTCCACAAGCTTCAGAAGACAGGCTGAGATTTCTTCCATTGCTGCTTTAATTATATGCGTGTAAGCTTTGTGTTATGAAATTATAATGAAAGGTTTATATAGAGCAGCTGAATTTTTTTTAGCACAACTTCACCAGTAATTTATTAACTTTATAAATGTTTTCTTAAAATATTGAACTTGGGAAATTAATATTTTAAACACATCACTGAGTAATTATATTTAACTTTGCTATCAAATGGGCAAAAATATATAATAACAGGTAACTTTGTCATGTTCTTAGGCAGATAGTATCACAAAAAGCCAGTGTTTTGTCATCATGGTGATCTTTATTGTACAGAGTCAAACAAGCAGAGAGAAGGGTTTTTTCACTTTTCCATCCTCACCAGCGTCTTCTCATCACTTCCACCTTTAAAAAAAACACACACGCACACAATCACCCTTATACAGTGTCTCAAAGGCGACGTGAAGCAGTCATCTAGACGGTGTGGAGGACAGTGGCAGAGCTCACACTCTCTGTCTGGGAAGGTCAGCCCTCGTTCCTCTCTGTCTCCCTCCAGACCGCCAGTGCCACCTTATCACCGGAGCGACAGCCTATAAATACCAACAGAAGATAGCAGGCATTTCAGTGAGGAGTGTCAGAGGTTTCCTCCTCTCTGCGGGGTCAGAAGGCTGCTTTGCAAATTTGTACATTTAGTTAAAGAAGCATTAATCTATAAACAGTCTGCCGTTTAGTCGCTGTGGCACTGATACACAATCTACCATGAGTCAATCTGTCAAGGCTTGTTGGCAATCCATGTAAGATTTTGTGGCTGTTTGTTCCAAAACACTCCTCGAATCCTCCACACTCCATGTATCCCAATGGGAATGGGCTCCATTCAGTAACAGGCTGTTTTCTGGCACGGCTGCGGGTCTCTCCCCTCTTCGGAGGTCATGCATCCCTTAACTACTAACTGAACTAATGGCTGCTCCTCTTGAACCATAAACAGAAAATATAAGATGTCTTTAAAGGAGAAAAAATTAGAGAACAAGAATCTCAGCCACTTTAGAATAAAGTATTTTGGAGTGTATTTTACTTTTTCTTGTAGGTATTTTTTTTTAAAACACGTTAAACAAAAATCCAGTAACC